>OX276365.1:8462963-8716312 GCA_946251885.1 Cosmia pyralina
GGACCATAACACCAGATTTGTTGCTGGAGGTAACTTGCAGAAGAAGTTTGGACATGACAGGCCTGAGGTCGGAATCCAAGGAGCTATTGAACATGACTTTTAAATAGAGTATTCAAATTCTCCATTTTAGATCTTGTGTAGGAAACTTTTTAAACATTAATTTCGTAGTTTTTGTGCCAAAGTTATGTTCTTTTAAGCATCTAGGATCTACATATTATATAAAAAAAATGTAAATATATTTAGTAAATTACTAAAAAGTAAGTCAGCATTTAATAAAAATATTAACAGTAACCTTTTTTTTACTCTCAGCTGCCTTTGTATTTCATTATTATCAACTTACAACAAAATGAACACAGTCAAATAAACAAAAGAACACACAAAACAATATTCCCTTCAATTACACAGAAAGTTCGCTAAGCATCAAAATTACAAGGCAAAATGATAACCACCATCCCGTCAGATGAAGCATAGAATGAGAAAACCTACAGAAACGAAGCTTTTGTTCCTCCGGTAGGTACCGGTATTAACCGTGTTTTCAAACACGTTTAATACCGTACCAACCAGCATCTCGTACCTACTCGGGCGAAAGTCACAACGGTCTTTAGAAAGAGGCTATCAAACCGGTAGTGATAGCGACAACATTTTACATAGACGAACTTTTTAGGGTTCCACCGTCAACAAGGAACCCTTATTGTTTCGCCATATTAATAGGTCTTTACCTATGAAATTGCCGTTTTGTATGAAAAAATTTAAACGAATTTTTTTCATGCATTTTTTATTTGTATTAATCGAAGTAATCACCCATGCAATCAATGCATCTTTGCCAACGCAGTGGCAGTTTATTGATGCCCTTCTTAAAGAAATCAGCTGGACGGGAGGCAACAAATTCTTCAAAGGCATTTTGTACTGCCTCTCGGGTATTGATTTGTTTTCCCGCCAAGAAGTTATCCAAATTCTGGAAAAAGTAGTAGTCTGTAGGCGCAAGGTCTGGTGAGTAGGGCGGATGACAGAGAGCTTCCAACCCCAGTTCTTGCAACTTGGAGACCGTCTGCTGTGCAGTATGAGGTCGCGCGTTGTCGTGCAGGAGCAGCGGAGACGAGCGATTGACCAATGCTGGTTGGACATGTGCCAGCTTCTCCATCATTGTGTTTAGTTCTTCACAGTACACATCTGAAGTAATGCTCACCCCGTTTGGTATGAAGCTGTGATGAATCACACCGGCGCTAGACCACCAAACAGTGACCATCACTTTTCTAGGGGTAAGTTTTCGTTTAGGGCATTGTTTAGGTCCTGAACCAGGATCCAACCAACTTGCTGAGCGCTTGCGATTATCAAACAGAATCCATTTTTCATCGCAGGTAACAATGCGGTTCAAAATTCCTTCATTTGTGTGTCTGTTGAGCAGTGCAAGGCACGTCTCGACGCGTACTTCGCGCTTGCGATCATTGAGTTCGTGGGGCACCCATTTGTCAAGCTTTTTTACCTTGCCAATTTGACGCAAATGGACCAATATTGTTTTGACGCTAACGTCGAAAGCTGCTGCTAATTCAGCCGTAGAATGTGAATCATCAGCTTCCACAATCGCCTTTAATTCGTCATTGTCGACCAAAGTCTTCGGACGACCGCGAGGTTCATTTTACAGGTTGAAATTTCCAGAACGGAAGCGAGCAAACCAATAACAAGTGGTGCGTTGGTTTGTAGTGTTAGCTCCGTAAACGTCGTTGATGTTGCGTGCCGCTTGTGCCGCGTTGCTGCCACGACGGTACTCATATTCCATAATTACTCGAATTTTTAACGTATCCATGATGACGAAAAAGATTGAAATGCGATGAAAATGTAACACTAATCAATAAACAAATGACTACTTTTGGGAAAAAAATCCATGTTTTTAAAATAAAATTAATTTGAAATTAGAATTCTTAGCCAAACAAAAATTATTTTGATTTGAAATGGCCAGTACTGCAGAACGGCAATTTCATAGGTAAAGACCTAATATTATCCGTCTGTCTTGTCCACGGCTTAGCTTAGAGACTCTTAGTACTAGAAAGCTGTATGTTTGGCATGGGTATACATATTAATCACGACGAGAAAGTGATAAAATAAAATCTTGAAAAAAAAATTAAGGGAAAAAAATATCGTCCCCACTTTTATTGATATTCAATTATAGATTAGGTTGGAACTGTGACCAATCACACGCGAGCCGAATTTGTCGAACTAACTAAGTCAGGGCACCTCGACCTAATGGGTTAGATTAGGTTAGAACTGTACGGGAGAACTCGCCACTGCAGTCTTTGGCCGCCGGACCCTCGATGCGCTCGGGCCAGTGCTGCGAGACTGGCTCGAGCGGTCGCACGGGTTCCTCTCCTTCCGTCTGACGCAGGTGCTGTCCGGACACGGCTGTTTCGGGTCGTACCTGCACCGAATCGGACGGGAGGAGACGCCGTCGTGCCACGGTTGCGGCGCGGCGGAGGACACAGCGCAGCACACCCTCGGGTCGTGCCCGTCGTGGTTCGAGACGCGCCGCGATCTGGTCGCGGTGATAGGACCGGACCTCTCGCTCCCCGGCGTGGTTAACGCCATGCTGGTGGATGAGAGGTCCTGGGCGGCGGTCGCCTCCTTCTGCGAACACGTCATGTCCCAGAAGGAGGCGGCGGAGCGGGCGCGGGAGGATGATCCTCACGCGGCGCCGCTCCGAAGGCGGAGGAGGGGTCGAAGAAGACGTGAGTTTGATACTCATCTCCGACTCCTCCCAGGTGGAGGCCATCAGGCAACGGGTGTGGGGGCACCCTTGCCTGTATCGCACGGACCTCCACCAGTGCCGGACGGGAATGGTCAGGTGCTCCCGGCCATTCCCGTAGCCCCTCAACCTGCTGGGGGGCAAGCGGGGCCCGCCAGCTAGGCGGGCATGCGCCGGGAGGGTTGTGGATGTAAAGGCTGAGCCAGTTTCCCATGACCCTCCCGTCACGGCGATGCGGGAGCGCCGCTGGGTCGTTTAGTGGGTATACCGGATTTACCGGGGAGTCCCACATACCCCACCCGTCCCCCGACGGGTGGGCATGCGTAATGCATTTTTCCCAGCGTCAAAAAAAAAAAAAAAAAAGGTTAGAACTGTGGTTAACCGCGTGCGAGCCGAGCGAGCGAAGCGAGCGGTGCCACGGCAGCGTCCAGCAAGCACTTCTTCCAAAGGCTAGGCGGTTAACTAAACGGCTAATTAAACCATTTGGCCGCGACATAAACGTATCGTTTAACATACTCGTCAAATTTCAGGGTTTGATACAGAACATCAAACGACTTTCTCCATGGAATCAACATCGTATTCGCGAAAAAAATTTCAACTGTCCCATAGAAAACTTCCATACCTACTTGACGCAAATGTATGGGACGGCTGATTATTTTTTCGCGATTACGGTGTTTGTGCCATGGAAAAAGTTGTTCGGTTTGATGGTCTATAGGCAGATTGATTGGTATAGACTTTATACCAATCAATCTGCCTAGCCTTTTCCCAACTATGTTGGGGTCGGCTTCCAGTCTAACAGTATAAAGCTGAATACCAGTATTTTACATGGAGTGACTGCCTATCTGACCTCCACAACCCAGTAACTGAGTAATACGATACCCCTTGGTAAGACTGGTTGTCAGACTTTCGGGCTTCTGACGACCATTTCATTTCATTTTCATTTCATTTATTCATAAAACAATTTACATTGTGTTGAATATATACACATGCAATATAAATACAAATACAAAGAATTACGAATTATTAATTAACATTTGAAGTGAAATTTATGTCCATTGCTAAACAGTTTTAATTAAGTACATATAATGTCAAACAGTGTAAAAATAATGTCAGACAGGTTTAAAAAATATAATGTCTAAAAGTTTTAAATTTATAATTTAAATCCTTAATGCGACGTTAGTTCCGATATATTGTACAGACATTTTTCTAATAAAAAGGCTTTTAATTTTGTTTTAAACAAGTGGGTCTTATAAATCAGTATATTTAGCTCAGAAGGCAACTTATTAAATATCTCTACAGCTTGGTACTTCGAGCAATGCTATATTTAATTTTGGTGCTAATAGTTGCTTAAAAAGTTTTCTTCGCGTGCTCTCTCTAATCTCACGTTCTTCTTGTGATTCAAATTCATTTAGATACTTAGCAAAATGACTTAAGAGGACCAATATGTAAAGGCTACTGTTAATATTCCCAATTTTTAAAAGTAATCTCTGCATGAGACACGTTGTGCAATTTTGACTATTGTCCTTATGGCTCGTTTCTGTAAGATGAACACTCTTTGCCAGTTATAACTGTAACTTTTCCCCAGAACATGATGCTATACCTTATCCTAGACTCGACCAGCGCATAATATACTGCCTTTAACTGTTCTATGTTCAATTCATCCCTTAGGCTCCTGAGTGCGTAACATGCTGACGACATGGATGATTTCATAACAGCAAGCTCCGGTTTCCAATTTAAAAGCGAATCTATATTAATACCTAAGAATTTAACCTTGTCAACTAATTCAATCCTATCTCCATTTATTTGTATATCTAAGTTGTCATTATGACGAGTCGTAGTCTTAAATAATATGAGGTTAGTTTTAAAAGTATTTAGCAATAAATTGTTGGCTGTAAATCATTCGCAAATTTATTTGTTTTTAATGTCAATTTTTCTATGTCTTTTGCCCCAATTATTATGTTTGTGTCATCTGCGAAAACAACAAGTTTCTCATTCGGCTGAGTTTTATTCATGAAGTTAAGTAAGTCATTTGTAAAAATAATATATAGTATAGGTCCTAAAATTGAGCCTTGAGGCACACCACGTTTTACATGTGTCATTTTTGACTTATATATCACTTCGTGATTATTTTCGTCTATACTTTTAATTTCTACATACATACGTCTATTTTGTAAGTACGATGTCATAAGTTGTAATGTCTTGCCTCTTATACCATAATGTTCGAGTTTTGATAGTAGTAGGTCTATGGTGTCAAAAGCGGAACTGAGGTCAACAAATAGTCCAGCTACTTTAATTTTTTAATTTAATTTACTAACAATGTCATTTATTAAAGTGTTCGTAGCATCCGAGGTACCAACGCCTTTCTGATATCCAAATTGTCTCAGATTGATAATTTTGTTAATACCTAAATGTACCATCAGCCTAGTTTTAATGTTTTTTTCAAAGAGTTTTGATAAGGTTGGTAACAAGGATATGGGGCGATAATTTTTCGGGTCAGTCTTAGTGCCCTTTTTGTGTATTGGAATCACCTTGGCCAATTTCAATTGCTCGGGAAAAACTGACTCTTCGATGCATTTATTGAAGAAAACAGAAAGAGGAGAAGCTACTGGTGCCGATTCTCTTGTGAACGCACTAAACTAAAATTAGAGAATCGCTATCTTTTACTAAAAGGCAGCGCGAGAAAAGGACGGCTATAGCTATAAACTAAGTTGGAGATGTCAAACTAGTTCACGCCTTGCGCTTCACCGTGTTTTTAGTCGACGTGTTTTTACGTGTCGTCTAAATGTGTATGGAAAAATTAGTTCTAACTAATTTGACAGCTCTAATTTACTTCCGTCCCTTTCTTGTCATTATAGAGAGAAAAAGTTAGCAATAGCCTAAATTAAGTTTAGTTTGTGCACAACAGAATTGGCACCAATATCTCTATATTCTCCTTTATAATAGATATCGGTACGTCGTCGAAGCCGCAAGAATGTTTATTTGCCATTTTGCTAACTTTGTAATTTCATTTGGTGTACTTGGCTTGAAAGTTATCTCACTTTCAACCCTTTTTGTCGTATCTATCAGAAAAGACTTTGCTCTAACTTTATCTTTATTCGCTGTTGATGGTTTGAATACGAAACTGTCGGAAAAAATATTTGCATTATCCTGAGGATCAGTGATTACTTTATTGTCTACATTTAAGATAAGATTTTTACGTTACCGTAACGACCCGTAACGACTGTCAAAAATCCACGAATGACAGCCGGGACCAACGGTTTAACGTGCTTTCCGAGGCAAGGAGGAGTCTCGGTATGTAAAGATAGCTTAACCTGATGGATCGACCCGTGATAATATGATCACCATTAATTTTTGTGATTGACTACCACTGACCCCGTAGCCCGTAAGTGAATGTGTACGTGTTAACCAAGTGTTTTGGTGACCATAAATTGTAATAACTTTTGACCGAGTAGACCAATTTTAATATGACTATGACTGTATTAAAACCTTTAAATCTCTTAAAACTAAGTACACAAAAATATTAATATTACATGTGAATTTTAAAATCATTCCCTGTTTTACCCCCTTGAAAAACGCTGAAACACGTAATTCTTTATTCCTAACCTAACCTAACCCAAAAAAAAAATACCCTAAATGCTAGGTTTCCCATAAAAACTTTCATCCCCTATATCACCCCCTTTAGAATTGTTTTTAAAACAAAAAGTAGCCTATGTCTTTTCCTACATTATCTTTTTGGCAAATTTTATCGAAATCCGCTCAATGGTTTAGGCATGAAAAGGTAACATACAGACAGAGTTTCGAATTTATAATATTAATATGAATTTATAACGAAATTTATCCTGTAAACAGGATAGCGGAATCAAAATCAAATTCAAAATATTTTAGTTCACATAAACCTACATATGGGCACTTATGGAACGTTAGAAGCTAGGTGCACGGTTCCAAATTGGTCGTTTCCTATGGAGAAGAGCCGGCAAGAAACTCCTGTTGAGACTGCTCCTCTCAACATCGCCGCGCGCTGGCGGCAGTGAACGAGGGATGCGGGGCAGCGGCGAGGCAGCCGGCCGAGCGACCGCAGCGCGCACCCCCGCGCCACGCACAAGTCAACGAGTCAGCTGTTGGACGCCTCCACGCACGGCTGCGCTTACGCGTTTTCTTAGCGTCATAATTATCTTGTTTGCCTTTGAACCGACACCATTGTATTTACTTATTTCTATCATTTATACAGTCCGCTCTATTTCAATTACCTCTACCAAGACCTATCGTCGCGAACACTCCAGAGTTACTCTTTTAAAAATAATTGGCTTTTACAATATTTTCAAATAACAGCGTTAATAGGTATGGGAGGACAATTTACAATCACTTTTGAACGTCGATATAATTCTTATCTGACTACCCCTGAGAAGAAATGGCAAAACAAACTCAGGGTTCAAAGTCTCTTTTAGAAGTCCAAGCATAATCTTGGTCAGGTCATGTGAGGACCATATAGATTAGCGTCTGAAATGGTCTTTTCAGAAAATAATCACACAGATTTGAGTAGACAGGCAGTTTGATTTGACTGGACAGGTGTCCAGTCAGTGCAAGCATTTGTCAGACTCAGTAATCGTATAGCTCAACTCATATCTAAAGAGCTCAATGACTCGACGAATAATATTACAGAAAGGACATTTGGGTAGGCCACATAAAGGTCAGACTATATTAGTACCGAGTTTCAAGGTAATCTGACAAAGCGTTAAAAATTTTCCTTGCTAACTTTGACACCTCCTAAAATATCCTCTGTGAGGGATTGTTTTAAAAAACTAAAAGTTCAATCTATATTATTTACTAAGCCAAATATTGCCAAGTTTCTAATTTATTTATCAAAGGAATAAGATTTTTCATTTAAACTGTATCCTCTCTTTTCAACTCTCATAGCGATGGAATGCTTCCATTATTTGACTCAAAGATTATTTATACAATTTTTTTTTAAATTAATCAAGCCACACAGTAAAATCCTACCTATAGAAAACCAAAAAAAAAAACAAAAATCATATTTATGTTACTTTTATGTCAAAAGTATAAATACTGAGTTTCGAGTTAATCGGACTGAGCTTTAAAATTCTTCCATACAAACTTTAAACCCCCCTTTGAGGGGTAGTTTTGAAAAATTGATGATGACTTACTTAGGCAAGTATTTGTGCCAAGTTTCAAGTTAATTAACCAAATGTATAAGATTTTTCATTTAAATTGTATTCCCTGTTTTCACCCCCACATGGGTGGAAATTTCAAAAATTGTTTGAGATTTTTCCATACCTTGACTCAAAAATTATTTACACTAATTTTCGAGTTAATCAAGCCACGCAGTAAAATCCTCCTCTGTAAAATTGACCATCCCTTTTCACCCCTTTAGAGGTAGATTTTCGAAAAACCCTTATACACGTTATTCCTAATTATTTGTCTCAAATATAAATCTGAGTTTCGAGTTAATCGGACAGCGCGATAAAATTCCTCCATACAAACTTTGACACCCCCCAATTCCCCTTTGGAGGGTAGTTTAGAAATACGAAAAATCACAAAAATCATAATTTACTTAGATAAGATACTTAGATAAGATAAGATAGGTAAGAAATACATATCTTTTAAGCCCTGTCTAATTGAGAGCAGAGGTGGCCTAGTGGAACCAGTCGCGACTTACGAGTCGGTCGACACGATCGTAGATTGGAACCCCAGCAGGCTCTTTACTTGGTGTAAATTATTTCATCACTAGTGCCCTCCTTAAAAAAGTGGCTAGGACAGGGTGTTGTGGCACAGCCTGGGAGAAACCTATATCCAGCAGTAGACTGCAATAGGCTGAGTTGATTGAATGGCTACTGCCTCAAAACGACGAAGGAAAACATCGTGAGGAAATCGGCATATCCTAGAACCAAAAAATCTAAGAAATGATACATACTAGCAACCCGCACTGGGCCCGTATGGTGGATTACGGACCACTCCTTCTCACCGAGAGGCCTGTATCCCAGCAGTAGGAACATCATAGGCTGGTTATGCTGCGTAATCTACGTCGCTTAAAATAACCTGTTAGGGTTAAATAGGACACCAAAAGAAAAAGCCGTTCTAAGGATTTCAATGATACGTTCATTAATCTTTATATTCGAAGTTGTAAAGTGAGCTGTCGAAACTATGTTGTCACTCACAAAGCAGTGGTAGTCCAGTGGCAATGGGCTTACGAGTCGGAAAACGGTGAAGGAAAACATCGTGAGGAAACCAGCATGTCTTAGAACCATAAATTCGTAGACATGTGACATCTACCAACCCGCACTGGGCCCGTGTGGTAGATTACAGCCCACTCCCTCTCGAAAAGAGGAGGCCTGTGTCCCAGCAGTGGGAACATTATAGGCTGATTATGCAGCTTGCATCATATGACGATGAGGCGTATCAAATGAGTACGTAAGTAGGCATGTCATTACGTTTTACGATAAGTTAAGGGTAAATTCCGTTTATCTTAAATTAATTAATTAGAAATGTTACTATAATTGGCAGTGTCGGGCAAGTTCCATATTTGTTCTGCTGGAATATTAAAATGACTTCATTTTGGAATGGGCAATTTAATTTAGATAAAAAGTAAAAGTATACATTTATAAAAGGGGCACATTTACAATCTTAACTAATACCTATTATAAATGCGAAAGTGTTTGTTTGCTTGTTTGTTAAACTTTTACGCTAAAACGGCTAAACGGATTTGGATGAAATTTAGCACATGGGTAGACTATATCCTAATCTAGGTCGGAACTATCCCGTGTGATAATTTCTAACCTCCACCCGGGTGAAGCCACGGGCAAAAGCTAGTTTTACAATAAATACCTTAACAATTAAAACGGTAGGTACATAATTAACTACAAGTAACTGTTAATTTAAAAAAAAATTGCTTTAAAATATTGTTAACTTCCAAAAAGAGACTTATTGAAATAAATGGTTTGACTTTGAATTTAAATAATCATAATTTCGCTTTTGCGAATTGATTATGTCAGGAAAATATTGATATGTTACTGCATCTAGTGAACTATCAAAACCTTCATCATCGAAGTAACAGAATACTAAATTTTGACTCGATCAGACCTGTGGAAGATGCTCACGTCCATTTCTCAACTAGAAAAGAGCTGATAATCTTCAAACGGCTGAATAGATTTTCTTAAATCATAGCTAAGAACACTCTTGATCAAGTCACCGTTCAAACAAAACGAAAAAAATCTAAATCAGTTCAGTAGTTTGGGAGCTACGATGCCACAGACAGATACACACGTTAAACTTATAACACCCTCTGTTGCCGTCGGGGGATCAAATACTGGACCTTCGCTCTTTATACCTATACATTTATTAATACTGTTACAATATTTTTTTCCGGTGCTCGGTTGATGGCATTAGGCTCGCCCCTATTAGGTACATGGGACTTAAACATAACAGGCGAAATTGGGTGTACTATTAATAGGTACATGTCTGCCTAACCCTTCGGAGACTGCAGGCGTGATGTTATGTTATGTTTTGTCAAGTAATATTAGGTCTTTACCTATGAAATTGCCGTTCTGCAGTACTGGCCATTTCAAATCAAAATAATTTTTGTTTGGCTAAGAATTCTAATTTCAAATTAATTTTATTTTAAAAACATGGATTTTTTTTCCAAAAGCAGTCATTTGTTTATTGATTAGTGTTACATTTTCATCGCATTTCAATCTTTTTCGTCATCATGGATACGTTAAAAATTCGAGTAATTATGGAATATGAGTACCGTCGTGGCAGCAACGCGGCACAAGCGGCACGCAACATCAACGACGTTTACGGAGCTAACACTACAAACCAACGCACCACTTGTTATTGGTTTGCTCGCTTCCGTTCTGGAAATTTCGACCTGAAAAATGAACCTCGCGGTCGTCCGAAGACTTTGGTCGACAATGACGAATTATGGGCGATTGTTTGTTGAAAATTAATGTCAGAAAATCATCTGAAAATAAGATCCGAACTTGGCTCCCCACTGTCATGCATTTATACGTATTATCCTAAATTAATCGTGTTACAAAATGATTTAATAGTTCAAGCAGTAATTTATTATTTATAAACAATGCTCGAATGTTTCATGTTATCTCGAAATAAGTCCCCGTTCCTCTCGGCACAGGGAATCACCTCAGATAGTGAAGCTAGTATAAATTAACGGTTTGGGATTGAAGAAGATACAGTTTTCAACAGTTTCTTGGGACGAGTAGGAGGAACATCAGTTTTAATAAGGTATCTGTTTAAGTGTTGCATGAAAGTATTTTTTTTTATCTTCAATTGATACTACCTACTTGCAACCTTACCTCCTACTGAAGAACTTCTTAGAATAAAAAAATGGGAATTTTATTGAAAATGAGAATAAAATTAAAGGTTTACTAGTCTTTTCAATAACAGAATAAAAATGTAAGATCCACAAGGGATCACGCACGGCTACAGATCTAGCTATATACGAGTATTTCCAGTATAAACTGATTTCGCATTATGTAGGGTTTTTCTTACAATGAGAGGTCAGTGTAAACTGGAAATTTATAGCTTGATGTGTAGCCGCGTGGCTAATATATCTAATAATATATATATATATAATAATCATGGCTCTTCAACAGCAGAATTAATATTATCACATTCATGCACCAGTCCACCATAGTATATTTACAGACGAGAAAGGCTCATGTAGCACGTATCCAAATATAGGGATAGCCGCTATACTTCGTTTACCCACCTTTCTATGTCAGCCAAACCTTCTCTCTTTGTCTTCCTTCATGCATGTACTAAATTCCCTTCATTTTATGATATATTTTAGTTATAATTAAGTTGCATAAATTGTTAATGTTCCAAAATCGGGTGAAGACACTGACTCCTGTCACACAAGTCCTAGCTCAGGAGTTAGGGCTTCAATTGAAAATGCTACTCCATTTTTATGTCAATATATATTTTTTTTCACACAAATCTTACATCTTTCGCAAAATCGAAGTATTTGTCATTAATATAATCTATTTATTATTTTTCAGTTGACCATGAAGTCTATCATTCTATTATGTTTCGCTGCCCTCGTAGCTTGCGCCCACGCAACAGTGCACTACCGGACGGGTGGTGTCGGGTCGAGAACCTTTTCATGGGGCCACCAAAATCGGCCCATTTCCCGTCCTGCTAGGGATACGACTTGGGAGCGAAATGTTGGAAGAGGCAAAGTCTTTGGCACTTTGGGCAGCACGGATGATTCGCTATTCGTTAGTATATTATAATGTTTTTGTCGAAGGCTGTTTTACCACCTTTGAATAAGACCCGGTGGTTAATTTTTCTAGCAGATTCTGTTCCATTTTTTAATAAATCTAGTTGATATTGCTCAAGCAAGCACACAAAAAAAAAACAAACAAGCAAAAAAAAACAAAACAAACAACAAGAGAAAGAAAATAGGCCCATTGGAATTTGTAGCGAATTTAGAATTGTTGTCAAAAAGTACCTGTTGTGGCCCAATCAGCATATTCTTAAACAGTGGCCTAATTTAGTAAATTCCGGAGTTCCTAAATGCCTTCTTTTATAAGTCTTAATAATCTGACTCAGTAAGAGAGAGGTAGAGCTACACAGGTCTAATAGCACCATCTCTTTTCCGCAACATAACAGTGATAGGTTTTGATCCTTATTAGTACGGCCCCTGACAACCACTCTTACCAAGGGGTATCGTATTACCCAGTTACTGGGTTGTGGAGGTCAGATAGGCAGTCGCTTCATGTAAAATAATGGTATTCAGCTGCATTCGGTTAGACTGGAAGCCGACCCCAACATAGTTGGGAAAAGGCTAGGCAGATTGATTAGTACGGCCTCCTCTGATTTTTCCAACTAAAATATCTGTCTTTCCACAGGGCCGGGGCGGTTACAGGGGAGACATCTTCAACGACAACCGTGGTCGTCTCCAGGGACAAGCGTACGGAGAGAGAGTGCTCGGTGCTAATGGTGACAGCAGTGTTCTAGGAAGCAAGTTCAACTGGAACAATGCAAACGACAACCTAAGAGCTGGGCTCGATGTTCATAAGGAGATTGGAGGTAGAAGTGGTGTAAGTATTTTAAAAAGCTTATGTTTTATTCGACTACCTCATTAGTTCTATTGGTCGTCAGTGTGTTCCTGAGCTTGAGCCTAGGGTTGTTAAATGTGTCATTGAGTTTTTGGATAAGGATATTCGCGGAAGCAGCCCGTTTTGTTTTATGACAATGGGCTCGTCCCCTATTACATGACTGGTGAAGTGTGGCGTATATTGTTACGAGTATATTGAATTTATTGTTGTCTAGTTTAAAAACTAGAGATTATTGTTCACTGGAAGACTATGTCCAGCTTTGGACATCCTACGTCTGAAATTATTATTATGAGACATTATTCGGCCCCCTTTTCGAGTTTTTGAAACATTGTTTTCGACACTTCATTAATTTAGCTTAGCCAAAAAACTAAAGATAAAATTCTTATTATTTCAGATGAAGCTAACTGGTGACGGAGTATGGAAACTGGACCATAACACCAGATTTGTTGCTGGAGGTAACTTGCAGAAGAAGTTTGGACATGACAGGCCTGAAGTCGGAATCCAAGGAGCTATTGAACATGACTTTTAAATAGAGTATTAAAAGTCTCCATTTTAGATCTTCTGTTAAATACTTTTTTAATCATTAATTTCATAGTTTTTGTGCCAATATTGTACCTCTTAAGCATCTAAATATAATATATTTTGTAAATTACTGAGAAGTAAGTCAGAATTTAATAAAAAATATGAATATTAACCTTTTTTTACTCACGACTGCCTTCGTAATTTGTTATTATCGACTTACATAAAATGAACACAGTAAAGTAAACAAAAGCCCGCACAAAACAATATGCTCTTCCATCACACAGAAAGTTCGCTAAGCATCAAAATTACAAGGCAAAATGATTACCACCATCCCGTCAGAATATGGAGCATAAAATAAGAAAACCTTGCAGAAGCGAAACTCTAGGCCTGTCGAAATAATCACCTACCACTCCTACCTACCAAACCTTCCTCAAGGTTCGATATTGAGTCCATTTCTCTCTTTTAGTCTACATTGATGATTTACCCCAAATGACTTCAAAATCATCGATGAAAAGATGTTGTTATTTGCAGATAACGTAACTATAATACATATTCATCAGGTCCAAGATTGGTTTCTGGTAAAAAATTTGGTACTAAATGAAAAAAAAACTTTATTAGATTTAAATTACTTAATTCTGTGAGGAAGTGAACCGTAGCCTTTAGTGCGGGTTGGTGAATTTCACGTTGCATGTTTTTGATTTTTGACTGCCCAAGGGCAGACTGGACAAGTCCAAGCCAAAAAAATGGTTGTCAATTGAATCTATCTGATCTCATCTAAATGTATAGTATGCAGCTAAGGTTCGATCAGATAGCTCCAAACAAAATAAAAGGAATGTAGGCATTTGAAACGCATCCGTGTAAGAGTTTAATTTCCATCCATTCTTAATCTATGGCTTTAGCTAGGATACTGATTAGCGTCACCCGAAGCCAATTAGCACATTAAAAAGGCTTACAATTGGATTCACCCTCGCATACCACTAACAATTTTAGACAATTGTATTAACAATCACGCTTCGTGATGGTTCAAAAAGCTTACGAGTGTTTTGAGGAAGAGTTTTATATGGAAAACGGTTGTGATGTTTGTGTGATTTTTCGCCATTTTTTTTTTTTGCAACTTGTGGAAGGGAATTTCGGCTGTCATTTTTTAGTTTTGACGTTTAAAATGTTAGTAGCATGGCATGTTTTAGTTTTAGCTCTGCTTTTTGTGTTTACTATACCACAAGAATGAGAGTGATAGAAGGCTTATGCCCGTTCTCAACAACCCTAAATGACACTTAAATGAATCCCTAAATAAAAGTGCACTGTTTGATTTTCAACACTAGGCTTAAGCGCCGAGAGTTGAAAATCCAACAGTGCAATAATATTTATGGATTTATTTAAGTGACAATTAGTGTTGGTGAAAACGGGCATCGATTTCATAGATAATCTCCATTGTGTCGGACCAGATTAGCGATGTAGTTGTACGTATCGTACGTACCACTAGACTCAATTTTGACGATGGATGGATGAAGAACCTCTATTTTGGCAGTGATGTGACTGTTGTTTAGAAAGAGTGGATTCTAGCAAAAGACTGGAGAAATTTTGTTTGGAAGACACATAAAATAAAATTGCGAAAACCTGATATCTCATGCGATAAGTACTTAGTCTTCTATTTTTAAATTTTCATAGTACTAAAATAATTCAAATTAATTGAGGTACCTTATAGAATATTTGAGGAATCCTTTCGATTTACATATGTTCACAAATGCGAAACATCTCTAGTGCGACTTGATAAATTGTCCCTAGTCCATAATAAGTTACGAGACAGGACTACAATTGATAATATCACACCTAGTTAGTCTACCAAAACTATTTAGGTATAACTACGAGTAACTATAAGTGCATTTTTTCTCCTCCGTCGAAAGCTACTTTCCGAAAAACCCGAACGACCGTTCAAAACTGCGAAACATTTCACACGAATTGCCGAGAGACGTCAAGTACTGACGTGACTTGTTCATAAGTTACGAGACAGGCTACAGTTTATAACATCACACATAGTTGGTCTTGTAGCTAAGCAATAACAACCACGAGGGTCGATCAATCAGGTTAAGGTACGCTTGCCGGGATTGGTCCGTGGATGGGTGACCATCTACCGAGACACCTCCGTGCCTCGACAAGCACATTAGGCCGTTGTGTCCGGCTGTCATTCATGGATCTTTGACAGTCGTTACGGGTCGTCAGAAGCCCGAAAGTCTGTCAACCAGTCTTACCAAGGTATCGTATTGCCCGGTAACTGGGTTATGGATGTCAGATAGGCTTCATGTAAAATACTGGTATTCAGCTGCATTCGGTTAGACTGGAAGCCGACCCCAAAATAGTTGGGAAAAGGCTAGGCAGATGATGACATAGTTAGTCTAGAAAACTGTCTATTATAATCTGTAATATCACGTAAATCATAATAATTTTTTCGAAAAACCCCGAGCAAAACTGAAAAATTTCACTAGTGCGACATAATTCGCACAAATTGCCGCGAAACGCCCGCGAGTACTGACGTAACTTGATAATAAGTTACGAGACAGGCAACAATTTTGCTAATTACCAACATCAAGGGATTAATGCTTGCCTTTTTATATTGTTTCATTATTTTACTTCTGGTGCTATGCTTTTGTATTGTTGAAGATTTGTTGGTTCGTGAAAAATTCTATTGTTAAGGTCTTAAAACTTGATGTTATTAAACAACAGTCAGGGAAATTAAATGATATCAGATTGACACCATACGTGAATTTGCCGTGTCATGTCCATTTCGTATGACTGTCAAAGAATGACAGTTGTGATTTGATTATACGGACAATTAATCAGGCTGCTCTAGTTAAAACTGTAATTTTACAGGCATGAATGAGAACTGATAGATCATAATACTTTGCTGATTACCAGCGAAATAATGAAAGCAAGTTGGAAATTAAATCTTTACAGCCAGTCTCGCTGACGCAAATAGACTACACACCTTTAACGCTGCATCAAGCATTGCCATGATGACAGACGACCTTTACATCGATAAATTTTGTGTTTTTAAAATTCATATAAAACCAACTGTATATTATGGTTGAATTATTTGGATTTTCCATTGTGTTATTTGACTATAATGTCTATCTCACGTACCAAACTAGATAGCCATATCGCCATTTTACATATACACCGAGCTTAAACCACGCTTCGACGTATCCTCTTAATAAAGTGGCTGGGTAAGACTGCAAGCGGAAGGCGGAGTTGTGGTGCAACCTAGGAGAGGCCTATGTGAAGCAGTGGCGATAGGCTGAGTTGATTGATTGATTGGATCATTGTTATTTGCACTTTTTCCACCGGATAATAAAGAAATCGCAATTTTCCAAGTTTTTGACACCTGAACGAAAGAAAGAAACAAAGAAAAACGTTTATTTGGAAACAGTTCGTGAAACACAAGACACAAAAAACAAAAGAAAAAAAAAAACAATGTGAAAAGAATGTATAATAAAAAATAACGTATGTCATGCATAGTCGTAAGACAACCAAGATGGACAGTTAAAATGTTCTCCCTGGGGCACACAGATGGGTCTCGAAATCACGATGTGTCATGCATGAGTATTCATCAGTCTGTACCTATAGCCGGTAGCTGTATGCATCCTCATCTCGCAGATGGATCGATCGGTGTTATACTATCTTATATTTTGTTCACCCTAAACCTCCTTACGAGGTTATTGTTCTCATGAACAACTTTTACCATGGGACTAAAGAGGAATCGCGAAAAAAAAAAAATCTGATGCTCCATATATTTATGTTCGCATAACTTGACAAAATGTAGGGAACAGCTGAATTTTCTATGAGATTTCAGGGCTGGTCCTTATTTATTCCGTGGTAGGCTTCGTAGTAAAAGTTATCCATAATGATGAGTACAAGGACTCCATAAGAGGGTTTCAGTTATTTCAATTACACCTTGTATAATTTAGCAATAAGTATTTTCTATTAAAATCTTCTTAATTAGTTACTTATACGGAATGAAATTAAAAACATGTACCAAATCAAAATGGGAGATTGTACTCATCAATATGAATAACTTTCACTATGGGACCAAACCTGAAATCATGAAAAAAAAATCAGCTGTTCAGTACATTTATCTACATCAAACTCGTCAAAATGTACTGAACAGCTGATTTTTTTTTCACGATTTCAGGTTTGGTCCCATAGTAGAAGTTGTTTATAATGATGAGTACAATCTCCCATTTCAATTTGGCACATGTTTTAAATTTCATCCCATATTCTACTCAAAATCAATACGAACTGAATATCTCGGATACATCTTCAAAGGTCAATACAATCCTATTAAAATATTTATAATATCGAGGAGCTGATCGCAATATCAGACCGTTTCACACACTACAGGAAGCTTCGACAGGACATCAATTACTCTGTGACATACTGGATTCACCCGTACCATGGGTTCATAAAATCACGATAGGCTCTTCCTTTATGTTTGAAAGAATCTTTGGTTCAGGAACGAATTGTATTCTAGCCGATCAATTCTGTCACAATCTTACTGAGAAGAATTATGTGAAGTAAGGTTGAATAGGGATGATGTCTTTGGTAAAAAAAAAGAAATTCTATTTAGTCCGTTAGTCAGATAATAAAAAATATTAGACACGTATTTTTTGCATTATCATCAATCTGCCTAGCCTTTTTCCAACTATGTTGGGGTCAGCTTCCAGTTTAACCGGATGCAGCTGAATACCAGTATTTTACATGGAGCGACTGCCTGTCTGACCTCCACAACCCAGTGACTGGGTTGTGGATACCCCTTGGTAAGACTGGTTGTCAGACTTTCGGGCTTCTGATGACCCGTAACAACAGTCAAAGATCCACGGGATCAACTGCTTAACGTCCTTTCCGAGGCACGGAGGAGTCTCGGTATGTGAAGATGGTCACCCATCCACGGTCCAACCCCGGCAAGCGTAGCTTAACCTGATGTATCGACTGGTGCAGCTGTTATTACTAAGTCACGAGCTCCGCATTTAGTATGTTTTGCTTTATCATATTAATAATAAATGACTTAGATAACACACAAGTTGAAGTGGGGGCTCGCTACGTCACTTCTACGTATGAAATCTAACTAAACGTGACGTCATGTCATATTTTAACTCAATATAGTGCCGCAATCTTTTGATTATGTAAAAAAAGAAAAAATACGTGTCCAGTAATTTTGAATAATCTAAACATAGCCAAAAAAAAATATTTAGTCATCATTCTTATTCTGCCAATAGTATCAATTCATCCGGTAGAAAGACAGCTCACTTCACCTTAGTTTTCAAGGTGAGATATTTACAGAATAGATCCGAATAGCAAGAGTGATACCGAAAATCTCCGAGAATTAAGGAATAATACCGGGAACACTCTTATTTCTATATAATTCCTCTCTTGTTTCAGTTGTTTTATCTCACGAAAGCGGGTGACCCATACTTGTGTGTGTGTGTGGGTGTATATGCACACTGTGTTTGCGTGCGTAAGCTCAGGAGCGCTCAGTCGTGGCCGAGTCAGTAGTGCTTCTTGGTTCGCGCCAAAATTATTTGTCAAATACCGTCAGCATGGAATGTACGAAGAAATGGAGAAAAGTTGTTCGCAGTGAGGTAAGGCAAATAAAATGTTCATGTTTGGTGTGTATTTATGTTGTGTGTAATGAATAAATGTATTAGTTAGTTTAATAAGAACATGATAAACGAGATTTTAATAATGTATTGTTTCTTTTAGGCTCGCCAAATGATTGCAAATATTTATAATTTTCTCAAAGAAGAATATGAATTCACGGAACTTCATCGAGAACCAAATTGTGATTTGCGTAATATTACAAAACGCATTGCAGCAGCGACGGGGGTAAGTGAAAGAACAGTGCAAAAAATATTAAAAGAAGGAAGAGATGTCGCAAGTACATCTTCGAATTTTATGTCTCTCATGAAAAACCGAAGAAAGAGAGAAAATAAAGTAGACATTGATGGATTTACAGCTGACGTTGTACGGAACACAATACAAAATTTTCATATCGTACAAAAACAAATTCCAACTTTGGCAAAACTAAGGTCAGTCTTGAATGAAAAAATTGGTTTTGAAGGATGTCTCGCAACGCTATGTAAGTTATTAAATAAATTGGGCTACAAGTGACGTAAAACCGATAACAATAGGAAAGTATTAGTTGAACGGTATGATATCCAGATGTTGAGACTAAAATACTTAAAAAAAATAACCGAATACCGCTCTTAAGGTCGGCCTATTGTCTATACTAACGAAAGTTACGTATTGACAACACATGTTCGAGATAACACCTGGGCCCAAAAAGACAAACCCATCTCCATTTTTAAAAAAACTTAAGGTACTCGTTTTATTATATTACACGCTGGAACCTGTGCCGAATTTATTGAGAACGCTTGCTTAGTCTACAAAGCTAATTCCGCAGTTGGAGATTACCATTCCAACATGAATTTTAAAAAATACGTAAAGTGGCTGAATGAAAAGTTGCTGCCAAATTTGCAAGATCGTTCCGTAATATTACTAGATAATGCATCGTACCTAAATACGCGTGCTGGGAAATTGCCGACGACAGCCTCAACAAAATCTGAGATGCAAGAATGGCTCACTTCTAAGGGTCCTCATTTCGACACCAATTTGCGCAAAATTGAGTTATATGATATAATAAAAAACCATAAAAGTGATTTTATCACTTACAAAATCGATGATACATAAAAAGTAAAGGATTTGAAGTATTACGCCTCCCTCCTTACCACCCTGAGCTTAATGCCATAGAGAACATCTGGGGGGTCCTTAAAAACTACATTGCTCTAAGAAACGTAGAGCAAAATATGACCAACACAGAAAAACTTATTGAAGAGAGTATTACAAAAATAACAAGTGAGACATGGCGTAATACTTGTAATAGTGTCATTAAAAAAGAAACTGACTATATGAAATATTTTGACACTGATTTTGAATTAATAATAAATTTACAAGATGACAGTGAAGAAGAAACTAACTCTGAAGAAGAGTCTAGTTACGATTCTACTTGAAATATTAATTTAAATAAAATATCAATTGTATTCAAAATATTGCTAAAATTAAATGTTTCTTGAATATAAGTTTCTATTTTATTGTACAATGTCTTAATGTCTTATCTATACATAGCAAAAATCTAATAACTTTATTATTTTGTTCATTAGCGACGAGCTTGCTAATGCTACCTGTAGTTACGCACACAAGAGCGCGTGTCTATACGCATTACAACTACAAGTATGGCTCACCCGCTTTCGTGAGATAAAACAACTGTAACTTGCAGCGTGAATCTTTATGTTTGGCAATCATTTATGTGTTTTTTTTTTATATATTAGCTTACACTGCTGGCTAAGGTTAGGTTAAGCTACCCTTGCCGGGGTTGGTCCGTGGATGGGTGACCATCTTTACATACTGAGACTCCTCCGTGCCTCGGAAAGCACGTTAAGCCGTTGGTCCCGGCTGTCATTCGTGGATCTTTGACAGTCGTTACGGGTCGTCAGAAGCCCGAAAGTCTGACAACCAGTCTTACCAAAGGGGTATCATATTACCCAGGACTGGGCTGTAGAGGTCAGATAGGCAGTCGCTCCAAGCCGACCCCAACATAGTTGGGAAAAGGCTAGCCAGATTGACTGTCCCATTGATAAGCAAAGGCCTCCCCAAATCCTTCCAAGCATCCATTTTCAGGGCCACCTCGATCCAACCCTTGCGGTACGCGTCGAAGTCATCTCGCCACCTCTTCCTGGGCCGGCCTCGACGGCGCCGTCCATACTTAGGCACCCACCGTGTGGTTATGATGATATTATTATCGTAGACACGGGTCGATCGATCAGGCTTGCCGCGGTCAGTTCGTGTATGGGTGACTATCTTAACATACCGAGACCCCTCCATGCCTCGGAAAGCACGTTGGTCCCGGCTGTCATTCGTGGATCTTTGACAGTCGTTACGGGTCGTCAGAAGCCCAAAAGTCTGACCACCAGTCTTCGTGTACCGTGTTACCCAGTAACAGGGTTGTGGAGGTCAGATGATAGGCAGTAGCTCCGTTTAAAATACTGGTATTCAACTGCATGCAGTTAGACTAGAAGCTGACCCAACATAGTTGGGAAAAGGCTAGGCAGATTGATTGACACGTCTATAGACTATGCACTAGGTACAATAAGTAGATCACAATAATCTTACACTCATTGCTTCTAGTTATCAGGGAGATTTTTTATAAAGACTATGAGACTATCGAGTGATAGAAGATCGAAAAGACACATAGTAACGCAGTGCTGTCACGGCAAAGTTTTTATATCTAGAGCTCGCGACCCGGATTCCAAGAATTTAATCTTGAAATGGCTTGCTTAGCAGATTTAGAACATGAGACGTAAAACAAAAGCGAAATAAAACTTATCTACTTATACGATCATTTATTTACTTTAGTGCTTAAGTGTATTGATGTCTCACTAGGATGATACATTTTAAGAATATTGACAGAATTTTCAGTTTCAGCCGACATTTCTTCTTTTTCCAAGGGCCTCGTCTGTATAATATTGCAAATAATCTGCTTACTATTTGCCCACTAACAACAATTTAATGTAGGCGTAAGGTCTCAAATTGGCTCCAAACTCTTACTTATGACGATACGGAGAAATTGTTATATAGTTACAGAGAAGTATAATACACATGCACTACACACACACACACACACACACCCACACACCCAAAACATCACAAGCACAATTAATATATCACACCCACAAAACCACTTCACCCACCTAAACACTCACGAACTAAATCACATACATCAAAACACAACTTCTTATTTTTTCGTTTTTTTTGTATTTGTTTTTAAATTTGTACTTTTTATTGTTCAATAGCTGTAAGAGCTGCCCTGCTGCTCTTGTTATTTATGTTCTTAGTTTGGCTCTCAATTATGTATTCGAGATAAGGAGACCAGGAGACCCGTAGCACAGGTTTTACTTAGTATGGGCTCCTGTATCCTATCTTCAAACTTTTTACATGTTAATATTAGGTCTTTACCTATGAAATTGCCGTTCTGCAGTACTGGCCATTTCAAATCAAAATAATTTTTGTTTGGCTAAGAATTCTAATTTCAAATTAATTTTATTTTAAAATCATGGTTTTTTTTTTCCAAAAGTAGTCATTTGTTTATTGATTAGTGTTACATTTTCATCGCATTTCAATCTTTTTCGTCATCATGGATACGTTAAAAATTCGAGTAATTATGGAATATGAGTACCGTCGTGGCAGCAACGCGGCACAAGCGGCACGCAACATCAACGACGTTTACGGAGCTAACACTACAAACCAACGCACCACTTGTTATTGGTTTGCTCGCTTCCGTTCTGGAAATTTCGACCTGAAAAATGAACCTCGCGGTCGTCCGAAGACTTTGGTCGACAATGACGAATTAAAGGCGATTGTGGAAGCTGATGATACACAATCTACGGCTGAATTAGCAGCAGCTTTCGACGTTAGCATCAAAACAATATTGGTCCATTTGCGTCAAATTGGCAAGGTAAAAAAGCTTGACAAATGGATGCCCCACGAACTCAATGATCGCCAGCGCGAAGTACGCGTCGAGACGTGCCTTGCACTGCTCAATAGACACACAAATGACGGAATTTTGAACGTCATTGTTACCTGCGATGATAAATGGATTCTGTTTGATAACCGCAAGCGCTCAGCAAGTTGGTTGGATCCTGGTTCAGCACCTAAACAATGCCCTAAACGAAAACTTACCCCTAGAAAAGTGATGGTCACTGTTTGGTGGTCTAGCGCCGGTGTGATTCATCACAGCTTCTTACCAAATGGGGTGAGCATTACTTCAGATGTGTACTGTGAAGAACTGAACACAATGATGGAGAAGCTGACACATCTCCAACCAGCATTGGTCAATCGCTCGTCTCCGCTGCTCCTGCACGACAACGCGCGACCTCATACTGCACAGCAGACGGTCTCCAAGTTGCAAGAACTGGGGTTGGAAGCTCTCCGTCATCCGCCCTACTCACCAGACCTTGCGCCTACAGACTACTACTTTTTCCAGAATTTGGATAACTTCTTGGCGGGAAAAAAATTCAATACCCGAGAGGCAGTACAAAATGCCTTTGAAGAATTTGTTGCCTCCCGTCCAGCTGATTTCTTTAAGAAGGGCATCAATAAACTGCCACTGCGTTGGCAAAGATGCATTGATTGCATGGGTGATTACTTCGATTAATACAAATAAAAAATGCATGAAAAAAATTCGTTTAAATTTTTTCATACAAAACGGCAATTTCATAGGTAAAGACCTATTATTTGTGGGAGAAATATATATATATTTTTTTAATTTACTTAAAATTAGTAGTGAACAATCAATCATCAATACGTATCAGAAAACAGTCGAAAGGTGTCGTGGGAAACCAGGTTGGAAAAAAGTTCTTTTCGCTTTGGACACATGGCGAATGAGAGCTTGGTGATGCGATAATGGTATATATGCGAGAAATTATAAAGCGATGCGGAGAGAAAAAGTACTGAACGCGATTCACACCCAGTCAAACGAGTAGAATTAGGAGCATTGTACTTACCAGGATAAGCAGTCACAGTGTTCTCGAAGTCCGTTTCCCGCGAACTTGAAATATCAGGAAGATGATGGCCACGCGTGTCATCCAAAAAAGTGTAACATAAGTGTGCAGAGTACAACGTACGATAAGGAACATCGTTCCAAAATAGTTCTGATAACACATCAACGCCCGGCTCAAACCCTTGGACCTAGAAAGCTGACATTTTGCACAGAGGTCCTACCCTTTATGATGTATGATGAAGTAGCATTCGCTTGTGAGCTTGTACCTAAGTAATAACAGCCGTACGGGTCGATCCATTAGGTTAAACTACGCTTGCCGCAATTGGTTCGTGGATGGGTGAACATCTTTACATACCAAGATCTCTCCGTGTTTCGGAACGCACGTTAAGCCGTTGGTCTCGACTGTTATTCATCGTTCTTTGTCAGTCATTACGGGTAGTCAGAAGCCCGAAAGTCTGACAACCAGTCTTACCAAGGAGTATCGTATTACCCAGTAACTGGGTTATGGAGGTCAAGTAGGCAGTCAACATCATCATCACTTCAGCCGAAAGACGTCCACTGCTGGACATAGGCCTCCCCCAAGCACCGCCACTTCGACCGGTTCTGTGCTTCCCGCATCCAGGTGATCCCTGCGGCCATACAAGGTCATCGGTTTAACTTGTGGGAGGCCTTCCAAAGTTATGTCTTCCAGTACGCGGTCGCGACCCAGAGGCAGTCGCTTCATGTAAAATATTGGTATTCAGCTGTTAGACTTGAAGCCGACCCCAACATGTTGGGAAAAGACTAGGCAGATGATGATGAAGTGGCATTCGCTTTCAAAGCGTTTCGTATTTCTACAACTACTTTCAACAGGATTATTTAGTTAAAATTTTTTTGTGTCTTGCCATCTTTGTTGGCAATAATCTTGGTATCTACTTGAAAGTCACACTATGTATCAGTCGTATTCCATAGTAGAGAATATTCAACAGTCAACGTGTACACGTAGCAGCAATAGATTATGTCTTGTTGGCATTTGGCGTTACGTACCTAATAGTGTTCACTGCAGTGCAATAGTGGCATGAATTATATACTGGCAGTTTACAAATACAAACATAATGAAAATTTATGTTTGGCATTACAGGAAGATTGTATTCCGTATTGAGCTCGAAAGCATAGGTATCTCCTACAGATTGTCAGTGCTCATATATAAGGTGCTATAAAAATATCTGCCACGGCTTCAATGGGAGATAGTATTGCGTATATAGATTACAATAGTGAAGAAATTTCGTGCCCCGGAATAGATAAATCAATTTGAGAAAATAAAGTAATTAAATAAAAACTTACTTTATTCTGCATACGTGGTTCACAAACTTCGTGCCATGTGTCGCTTCTTCAGTGAAAACAATGACTGTTCTGTGAATGAACACTAATTACAACGGCACATTTTCATACTAAATAAATCAATTCAAATTTATACGCACATTTTTAGTATGAAAAAATTTATGACATAAAATCAATGATATAACTTCACTATTGTAATCACACAATACTGTCTCCCATTGCAGCCGTGGCAGATATTTTTATAGCACCTTATATAATCCTGCTATATCGGATGTTTTAATGTTTGTTACTCAATTACGCAACAATAACTGAATAGATTTGGGTGAAAATTGACACAAGATAGTTTATAACCTGGATTAACACATAAGATACATTTAATCCCCGTGGGAGTGAAGCCGCCGAAAACTACAAAAAATCGCGGAACATAACATGGGGTATTTTCGAATACCCCTGGGTATGAGGAATTCAGATTTTTTTTTTTTTTTTGATGTCACTATTTGGACCATCCTGTATACTACAGATTTTTAAGGATAAAGAGATAAATTTATTATTCTTTATGTAAAATAATCCTAAGGAAGATTCCTTTGGCCACCAAGGAATGCCTTCCCACTAAAATCATCATTATAGGTAGGTAGCAATGTTGCTATTTTTTCCGAACTACGAGTATCTTCATCAATAACATCTTCAGCACGTATGCAAAGCAAAAGCTTCATACAAATAAGTTCGTATCAGAATGAAGTCTTTAAATTCAATACAAACTTGCAACATTTTATCACATCAAGGACTGGGTGTGAAAAATGATGCTATCATTAACCCCTTTTGAAGATGCGATCATCAAAAACGATAGACGTTTCCATTGGTTTAGTTTTTCCGATATTTTTTTTCAATGCAGAAAAAATTTGGTAGGTTTTTAACTGACGGTTTTATGAGACTAGGTATTAGCACAGATTAACTATAGTCGGTGAAAGCGCGGCATTATTTTATAATATATTTTTTTATCAGATTTATATGGTTGTGGCTGGCAGAATTGACTGCCAGATATTGTGGCATTGTGTGCATGTCGAAAAGAACAGCAACTGATTAAATGATATTGATTTTTATTTATTGTGTTGTTCTATAATTTTAAAGAATTTAAAGATGATTGATTTTATTTATGTGAGTATTGTATGTACTTCTGTTATTTAATTTTAGTTATAATAGTATGATTGTAGAGTGTATTTGGCTACTAAATATTTTGTTAAGTAGCTAAACTTAGAACAATATGGATCATGTGTCTGATGTAGGTAAATAAATAAATTTATTTATTTATTAAACTAATAAATTAAAAATAAAATGTTAAAATTCGCTGACATTTTCCTTCATAGAAATTAGGAAATGTTATTATTTTTGCGAGCATATTAACAATGATTATTTATATAAGTACATCTTAGTTCAGCTTAGTTTATCTTTAACTAATGTAATTGGCATATTGCTGTTTTATGTTAAATTAAAATAAATAAATGTAGTAATTTTTAACCGACTTCAAAAAGGAGGAGGTTCTCAATTTGTCGGAACCTTTTTTTTTTATTTTTTTTTTATGTATGTTCCCCGATTACTCGCAGATGGCTGGACCGATTTAGTTTTTTTTTGTTTTATTCGAGAGGGTAACAGTACAACACAGCATAACAGTTGGTCCCATATAAAATTGATTACTTTGCTTCGGTAGTTTTTGAGTTAGCTTCAATAATACGTATTTTTTCCCCACTTTTATATGGATGATGTTCTAGTTTGTTTTGCAGATAGTCGTATTAGAATTTGTGTGGGGTAGGTACACAACTAAAAAGTGAAAAATAAAAACTTTTTTACAAAAAAATACAACTGACTTCCAAAACCAACACTACAAAGTGAAAAATAACTTTAATTTCGGAAGTCGGTGGCAAAAAACGAAAATACATTTAACTAGACACCGACTTCCAAAATTAAAGTTATTTTTCACTTTGTAGTGTTGTTTTTGGAAGTCGGTTGTATTTTTTTGTAAAAAAGTTTTTATTAGTTACTGCTCCGTAAGGACAAATCTTTGAAGTCACAAGTAGGTACCGAATAATGGAGAGGCACAATCTTTGTGTTGTATTTGTTGGCGTGGAAATTCAGATGGTAAAAGATTATTCAAGCGTATTTTGGGCATGGCTATACAAATTACATCTAGGAAAAACCCCATAGAAATTACTCTTATCAGGGGTTTAGTGGTTAGTAAAATATACCGCAACTTAATATAATGAAAGCTCCTCCACGCGATATTATCAATACCTTTTTTTTTTGGAGCGGAGTTCTTTAACGCGGCTTGAGGTAAGAGTTGACTGGTAGAAAGTGTAACGCGCATTCAATGATTTAATACTCCTTTAACAATAAGATTAGACATTTAAACAAGTCTTTTTTACAGACCGTTCAGCCGATTTTGACTTCTATTGCGTTGCTGGCATGAGAAATGGCATCTGCAGTAAGCAGTTGGTATTTTAACCACTTTTTTGCCTTTAATGCCATCCTTGCTTCATGCACTACAGTCGTCGAACATAGGCACTTTCTTCGACGACACTACTTTCCGCATCGCTGCTTCCCTGCAACTAGGAGCTCCTTCTTGTTCTCCTCATCGCTGTCACTGACTGTGGCGAAGTTGTCAACAGCCTCGGACACCACGGCCTGTCTTGCAGCCGAAGTGCGGGTCGCTTAGCACGGCACGCGAACATCAAGGACATTATCCGACGAGCCCTTGTCACCGTCGGCGTTCCAGCTGTATTAGAACCCAATGGCTTGGCACGCGACGATGGCAAGCGATCCGACGGCATGTCTTTATTTCCATGGAAGTTGGGAAGGCCTTTAGTGTTGGACGCAACGTGTGTCGATACTCTTGTGCCATCCCTTCTTCCTGGCTCTGCATGCTGTGCTGGCACTGCTGCTGCCGCTGCAGAAAACCTCAAGCGGCAGAAGTATAATAACTATATTGGTATCGGCAATTATATTTTCGAACCGTTTGGGGTTGAAACCCTTGGGCCGTGGGGTCCGAGTGCTCATAGTTTGTTCAAGGAAATCTCCAATCGGCTGGTTGACACTTCCCGTAACCCAAGGGCTGGCTTTTACCTTGGCCAGAGGCTTAGCATTGCCATACAACGTGGCAATGCCGCCAGTCTCTTGGATACTTTACCAGTCGACAGCAATGCGGAGGAATTTTTCGACGCCATATTTTAGTTTTTTTATTAGTTTTAGTTAAATTAGTAAATAATTTTATTATTTTCAGGTTATGTTTATAATAATAAATATAAATATCTTATTGTAAACGTAGTTTAGTGACTATTAAATCTGATATTACGTCACCAAATAAAGTCAGTTAGTTATGCAAAAAAAATTATGTTAAACTATAACGCGTACACATCAATCCTATAGCAAAATACTGTAAGAAATAAATTCAAGAAACCAAAACAAAAACATTCTAACTTTCAAACTAATTCATGTTTTTTTTTTTTTGTATGAACACTGTCTATAATTATAATACTGTGTATAATTTTATCAGCAATTTTTTTTTCAAATTAGCATATTTTCGTTACAAAAAAAAATATTCTCTATGAAGCCGAACGGAACGGCATGTAGTGCTCTGCGCGGGCGATGCGATGGACGGCAGTGTAGCGCTGACAATTTTTTTTTCGATGATATGGGTAGAACAAGCGTCGTCGTTATAGCTGAACACTCCTTTAATGTTTTTCAGTGATCTTTTACCCAATAACTGTGTTGTGGAGGTCAGAGCAGTTCCTCTGTGTCAAATACTGGTTTTCTGCTGCCTCCCGTTAGACTGAAAGCCGACCTCAACATAGTTTGGAAAATGTTAGGAATCTAGTGATCATATCAGGCCATCCTACGAATCGGACGGCCTGATATTTAATTGTTCCACTGCTAGAAAACTCGTTCTTTTTTTTAAAAACACGCATTTAAAAGCCGTGTTTCAATGGAAACGCTATAATAGATTAACCCGACGCTTGGCACCGACAGGCCATCCATTATAGGAAGACGATACGCCGATTGACACAGACGTTTATTGAACGTTCTTACTCTAACAACCTTACTTGCAAAACAATCCAATTATGTTTTGAGAATTTGAGATTTTGTTGAATTAGTTTTGGTAATGTGAGAGGTTTCTTTTTATTTATGTTATTGTTAAGAAATAAGTGTTACAGTTAATTTTTGGAGATCGATTTTGATATAAGGTCCTCGGTTTGGAAATTTTATGAGGAGTGAAATGAATACAAGCGTTAACTCAAAAGCGTTACCTACGTTTTTCTGCGCACCTTTTAATTTGCAATCATGTATGTATAATACTTGTTTTGTTTATTTTCGGCCAGTCTTCATTGTAGCGGTCAATCTATCCATTATATTCAAAGACAAGGAGGATTAATGTACATGTACTAAGAAGTAAACTCCCGTCGTGCGTTGAGCTTACACATACACACCTTTTTTTTGTCTAATCCGTATCGGTCGATAGAGCGTAGCGCAATATGGACATTAAGTCTGCTAGACTGAAGTGGAATCAGCCGGGCAATGTTCTTTGTAGAATGGATCAGGACAGATGAGCCAGAGTCGTCACGCAGTAAGTGCCAGAAGACGGGCTTCGTCCCCGACGGTTGCCTAGGAAACGCTGGCGTATCGATTTAGATATATTTATGGGAATGGTTCCAGAAGGCAACGCATAAGGAACAGTGGAAAGTATGGGGGAGGAATTGCTGAGCAGTGGGACAATACATCCCACAATCCTACTTAATATTATAAACTAGCCGTTGCCCGCGGCTTCGGCTGCGTGGATGTCGGAAATTATCCTACGGGAACCTACTACCGGGATAAAAAGTATGATATGTGTTGATCCAGGTTATAAACTATCTGTGTGCCAAATTTCATCGAAATTTGTTCAGCCGCTTTTGCATGATTGAATAACAAACATTCAAACATCTGAAAAGCGAAAGTTTGTGAGTGTGTGTGTATGTTGGTTACTTCTTCACGCTCAAACGGCTGGACCGATTTGGATGAAATTTGGTATGTAGACAGCTTATATCCTGGATTAACAGATAGGCTACTTTTTTATCCCGGTCTACGCGGGTGAAACCGCGGGGCGCAGCTAGTGTTGATTAAAATATGATTCGCGACCGTAACAAATATGTATTTACAGAATTATAGTCATTAGAATCAGTAATACAATTCCTTGTGTTAGTATAATCCTCAAATGTCAAGATTTCATGAAACAGTCATTCAATAGGATTACCTGGACTTAAAGAGTTGTATTGATGACTTTAATGATTATAATTATGTAAATACATTCTTGTTACGATCGCGAATCATAATAAATTATATATATTAGTAGGATGTGAAAGTTTGTATGTTTAGATGTTTGTTACTCGCAAAAATGGCTGAACGGATTTGGATGAAATTTAGCACACATAGTTTATAACCTGGATTAACACATAGGATACTTTTTATCCCGGTAGTAAGTTCCCGTGGGATAATTTCCGAAATCCACGCGGGCGAAGGCGCGGGCAAAAGCTAGTATTAATTAAAATAATAATAATAATATCTACTGTTACCCTAAACATACCATATTATCATATCTGATAGCTGTATACCCATATCCTCATTGTTAGGCAAAGACTTCCAATTTTATAAGGCATTATTTTCGGCATTACTGCAAATTAGATTTTCAAATTAATTAATAATTGAAAATAATGCCTATAATTAGTTGCTTGCCGGGGTCGGTCCGTGGATGGGTGACCATCTTTTCATACCGAGACTCCTCCGTGCCTCGGAAAGCACGACTAAGCCGTTGGTCCCGGCTGTCATTCGCGGATCTTTGACAGTCGTTACGGGTCGTCAGAAGACCGAAAGTCTGACAACCAGTCTTACCAAGGGGTATCGTCTTACCCAGTTAATGGGTTGTGGAGGTCAGATAGGCAGTCGCTCCATTTAAAATACTGATATTCAGCTGCATCCGGTGAGACTGGAAGCCGATCCCAACATAGTTGGGAAAAGGCTAGGCAGATTGAATGCCTATAATTAGTTGTAAGTCGGAAGGTGTTCAGTGGCCAATTTTGAGCATTTTTTTTTGTGGCCCTTATTTTTTTTAAATAGGTAGATATTTAAAGTATTTTTGATCAGTTACAAAGATTTTATCCGATTGATAAGGAAGCCAAAGGACTTAAGAATCGGTGTAGGTCGCGTTCTGTAGTTTCTGACACAGAACAGATAAAGAGATTAGAAAGGAAATAGTTCCTGATTTGTACTAGAACGCGTGTCGCCGCTTGTCCCCCACTCTGTGACTCCACTACAAGCAAGAGACCAATACGTACGCGTATTACGCACACAAATAAACCACACGCACTTAGATCGCGAGTTTGCTATTGGTTCTCACACTAACGCAATCACTGCGCTTGACGTGCACTCACACACGCGCAAAAGCAATTTATTTCTCATATACATTACGGCTTGCATTAATCGATATTGATATCGATAAAATATACTATATTTTTTTACTTTAAGTTTTGCAATATTTCACTTTAATTTCGGGAGGACGGGGTATGAATAGTGTGGACTTTCTATAAACATACATAATTAAAAAAATGTCAAATTAAGGGGGAACATTCGATATTGCCGTGAAATTCAAATTTTCTTTAGATTTTCGCTAATTGCAGCTCTGTTTTACGTCATAATTATGTTAAGTTGTTCTAGATGTTGATTGCACCCTGTAACCATAATATATTTGCTAAAAATAATTAACATCATGCCAATAATAATTATCAAAAATCATCATGTTGCTCAAAAAAACAAGTTTTTTTTTTCGGAAATAATTATATTTTTGAGTATAGTAAACCTAGAAAAGTGTACTTACGACTTTGATGAATACTGAATTTATTATTGAGTAACCGTTACGGGCGCAAATCGCATTTTCAATAACAAAGCTGCAATTTGAAAGAATCCAAAAAACTAATTTCACAGCCTTATCGAATGTTTTCCATTAGACGTAATATATTTATAAATATCAGATTCTGAGCTGGTGACAATGGGACCACCTTGAGAGCATACCTTTTCAAATAAAAAAAGAGTTTTCAAAATCGGTCCACAATTGACGGAGAAATCGGTGTACATCATAAAAAAGTTGTATGGATACGCGACGAATTGAGAACCTCCTTTTTTTTGAAGTCGGTTAAAAATAAGCGTAACGAGAAAAGCATCATTTTGAAACTTTAGATTTCAACTATGGATTTTCAGCTTTATGGCTGTATAATAAACCCAATTATCATTCTCTGTAATCATTTTCTGTAAAATGTTGAGAACAAAATATTTAGTAGGTATCCGTTCGATTCTACCAGTTGCCTCAATCCACAGTTATCTTGTGTCTGGATCTGTTGGAAACCTAAAAATAACATTAAAAATGTATGGTTTCATCATAAATGGCTAACATCAAACCAAATTTTAGAGGAAAAACCCACTCAGAAACTAAATTGGTAACCCACAATAAACAGTAATTGGTGGTAATAAACAAAGTTATTTTAATTTTAATATTACTGTCAATAATCATTTGTATACATACCCATGATACATATACACAATATCGACATTGATTACAACTTTGTACAACCCTAGCGATACGCATGGATTTCGCGGAATTCAAGCGTTGGCTCGGTGACGCGACTTTCGCAGTGAACGCAACATATTGCGCGATCGCTCACGAAGTACAAGACGGTACCCATGCATTGCAAGCAATGTATAACTGTGCATCTGTTTGCGATTGTATCGCTTTTATCTACAAAAAACATAATACTATTGTAATAATTACAAATATCACTTGTATTTTAAGATTTTTGGACTTATCGGTGAAAAGAAATCCCTTGTCGGGCTACACTACACCACTTGCTACTTTTCCGACACGTTATAACAGCGCAACAGGGCATAATCCTTTTTTTTAGCGGAGCTTCGTACGTTGTCACAGTGAGAGCGCGATTACTGGCCGGTAAAACAAATTTCGGCTGAACTTAGTGTGTCTACACATACATGCGGCGCGCCTGCCCCGCCCACAAGGCCCTTCTAACCTCTTTATCTTTTCTGTGGTTTCTGACTACCCAGGGAAATAAACGTCAGTTTATATAATTGTTATGACATTAGATTATGAAGATTCCAAAATTGACACGAATTATCAAATTTCTATACTTTTATGTTTAGGTCTTGTAAATATATCGATCGCAACCGGCGTGCTTGTATGACCAGATGTATAAACGCAAACGAGGAAAAAGTATTATGTAAGGATTGTAGCAGGTGGCGTTCTGTAGTTTCTGCCTACCCCCATGAAAAAAAGGCGTGAGTTTATGTGTTGTCTATCATCGTAAGCCATTTCCCTCAGTCAGGCACTTAAGTTTTACGAGCTTTTCTGCTCATACCTAATTCAGTCTAAGATATATGGGATCAAACGATCAACCTGATTCATCAGAAATATCGTTCTCAGCTCATATTTTATTTATTTATTACTAGCAGACTTTTTATCGAAGTGTGTAGTGAAACTGATTGAGGGTTTATCATAATACAACGTATCGTTTTGCATTCTCGTCAAATTTTAGGGTGTGATACAGAACATCAAACCGAACAACTTTCTCCATGAAACCAAGATCGTATTCGCGAAAAAATTTTCAACTGTTCATAGAAAACTTCAATACCTACACGACGCAAATGTATGGGACGGCTGATTATTTTTTCGCGATTACGATGTTGGTGCCATGAAAAAAGTTGTTAGGTTTGATGGCCTATACCACACCCTTAAATTTGACGAGGATGCAAAACGACAAGTTGTATGTACAGACGCCAGCAGGTCAAGCCACCCGAAACTGTCAAATTTTCCCAATCAACTTTGAACCTAATGCGTTAGCGATAAAGATGAAAATCTATTAAAGAAATTTGACAGATTGTAGTAGCTTGATGTGCTGGCGTCTGTACAAGGTACTAGCTTCTGCCCGCGACTTCGTCCGCGTGAAATTATCGCCCGCGCTATTACTTCGTTTTCGATTAGCGTTCTTTCTGGATTTTTTTGTTTTTGCTCAGCTCCTAAGGGTCCATAGCGTGCCTATAACCTCCTCAAGAATGGAGCTATCAAATGCTAACAAGAATTTTTCAAATCCGACTGTTAGTTCCAGAGATTAGCGCGTTCAAACAAACAAATAAACTCTGCAGCTTTATTATATTAGTATAGATAGATATGAAGGTGAGTCACGAAACGTCCTCCATCCTTAAACTACGGTTTCCTAGAAGAGCGGTTCTGTCATAACGGCCGTCATGATAATCTGTCATTTTCACCAGTATTTGACATTAAGGTGTCAAAAAAGGAGAAGCTCGTGGCTAAGTAATAACAGCCGCACGGGTCGATTCATCAGGTTAAGCTATGCTTGCCGGAATTGGTCCGTTGATGGGTGACCATCTTTACATGCCAAGGCTCCTCCATGCCTCGGAAAGCACGTTAAGCCGTTGGTCCCGGCTGTCATTCGTGAATCATTGACAGATCGTTACGGGTCGTCAGAAGCCCGAAAGTCTGACAACCAGTCTTACCAAGGGGTAAGTATCGTGTTACCCAGTTACTGGGTTGTAGAGGTCAGATAGGCAGTCGCTGGGAGAGGCAACAGCCACGCCCTCGCGCCCCTAGCCGCCGTAGGAGACGCCCTGGGCGGCGGGAATCGATTGCCGATTCCCGGCCACCGTAGGCGCGGGCTTGCGGACGACGAGTAATGGGCAGCTCGCCGTCCGGTAAGGACCAGGCCCGGGTCGACGGCGCGTTGTGTTCCACGCGCGCCTCAAAGAGATTCTGATGTCAGCAGTGACGGGGTCAATTGGGCCGATGCCGCCGGGGTCGCGGGTAGTTCGAAAGAGATACCGTGGCCCTGGCACGGGCAGCTGAAGGAACATGGGTGGGTTTTAGTCAGTAAAAGTCTGACACGCCCTCCCGCTCTGCCCAGAGCGGGAGAAGTCATTTGATGATTTCCCATCCACAAAAAAAAAAAAAAAAAAAAAAAAAAAAAAAAAAAAAAAAAAAAAAAAAAAAAGATAGGCAGTCGCTCCATGTAAAATACTGGTATTCAGCTGCTTCCGGTTAGACTGCCGACCCTAACATAGTTGGGAAAAGGCTAGATTTTGTGTCGAAAAACGATCTGTATTTGGACAGCTGTTATTGTGTGACCGTTCACCATTTTCTAAGGAATCCAAAGCTCTATAGATCAAAACTTTTTTGTAGAACGTTAACCTTACACTAAAGTATAAAACAAGTACGCTACATGTTGTATCAAACTCAAACTCAAAGCATTTATTTCAAATAAACCAGTTACAGGCACTTTTGAATTGTCAATGGGTCGGTCAGTCAGAAAGATGAAGCTAGTTGCCCATTCCAAAGCATAGTAGATCTCTTTGGAGAAGAACGGGCAAGAAACTCCACGGATACTCTTTTAAATCATAATATTTTCACAAAATATTGGTTACATCGTTTATGTTGAAAATATACATGTGAGAACAATGTAGAAAGACGTGCACGTTAAAAGGCGTCCGTAATAAAAATATAAAAACTAAAACAACTAAATTAAATATTAAAATTATAAATAAGCCATGGCAGCTAAGAGACGACCAGTCCCAATTGACGGCGCCCGTTCACGAACATGACGCATGGATCCAGTTATTTCATTTATCGTTTCCACCTAAAACAAGTTGTAAATACTAATTGTATACCTACTAAACTTATACTCGTAGAATACTTGTCAATAAAGGCAAAAAAAAAATGGTTAGCAACACCTCTCTGGCTTATTTTTAATTTTGTTGTTTTAGTTTTTATCTATTTATTACGGACGCTTTTTAACGTCTTTCTACATTGTTCTCACATGTATCAACATGAACGATGAAACCAATATTTTGTAAAAATATTTTGATTCAATAGAGTGTCGGTGGAGTTTCTTGCCCGTTCTTCTCCATAGGGACCTACTACGGTTTGGAATGGGCAACTAGCTTCATCTTTCTGACTGACCGACCCCTTGACAATTCAAAATTGCCTGTAATTGGTTTATTTTAAATAAATGCTTTGAGTTTGAGTTTTTCTGAAATAAAGTCAATACATAATTACGTCATGTTTTTTAGACGTCTTGTTTTCGACAAGTCTTTCAAAAGACTCGTTGAAAATTACAACTTGTTTATGGTAGGTAATACAGTCAACAACAAGATTATCACCTAAATTACCTAATTAACATCTTCACCTACCTACAGCATGTTTCACAAGAAAAACCTAATTGTGAATTCAAAATGTTAAAAGTAGCGAAAAAGTCAAAACATCTCTTTCATAAAATATTTTTATTTTGCATGAAATTCAGTTAAAAAACGTATTTCCTCATTGTAGAGCGCCGTCTACGTAATCTGATAAAATTCCACGGCTACTTGGGGTTGGTAGTCCAGTGAAATTTGAAATATAACGGGCAATGTGACTAAAGTAACCGAGAATCCTTTGGTAACAGATCGTGGTTACCATCTAGTTTTTTAGACAAATTTTGTAATTGAAAACAATACGTTAACAACGTATGCAATAAAGTAAATATTATAGATTTGTGTTCGCATTATGGAAACTTCGTTTTGTGTCAGATGAAAAAACAACCCACATAGCTTACAGTAGATATGTTGAATCAATATTATGATATGGACTTATATTAGAAAATTCAACAGATCATGATAAAACGTTATTATTGTACTAAATAAATGTGTAAGAGCTTATGCGGTGTCAGTCCACTTAAATCTTGTAGGCCTTTATTTAAAAAGCTGAAATTATTGACTTTGACCCGGTATGTATTAATTGTTTGTTTGTTTTGAGGTATTAGTTTTTGTAACAATTTATTCTTTAGATTCAATGGTGACAATACAAAACAATACTTGTACATAGTTTAAATAATTTAGTGTTAACTTGTATATTTTAATTAAATAAACAAATAACTGTATTTTGTAATAATATGATAAATCATGGTGACAATTACAACAAACAGAGACCAAGGGATGCAACAAAAATTATGATTCCATTTTAAAGTACAGCGTTAATTGAAAAAAAAATGTGCATTACGTGCCACCACCAACCACACCATACCACCACCATACCACCACCACCATACCACTACCATACCACCACCACCACCACCACCACCACCACCACTAATACCACCACTAACCACCACTACCACCACCACCATACCACCACTACCACCACCACTATACCACCACTACCATACTACCATACCACCACCATACATCCAACACCACCACTACCACCACTGCCATACCACCATACCACCACCACCATACCATTACTATTTTAACAAATTACCAAAGTAATGAGAACCCCTATTTAAATATTTTAGAGTTAAACTGCGTAGATGGTTAATAAAAAATTGTTCTTTACTTACACTACAAGAATTAGTGGCAGTTTCCATTTTGATGGGTGCAGTTTTGCATGTTTTGGGTAGTCATGTTTAGAAAATGATTTCTAATGAGTTTATACATATATGTATGTGGTTGATTTGATGATGAGTACGTACAATCGGATTCGCTAGAAACAAACTCAGAATATTCAAGATGGAGCATGATAGATGTATTAAATCAATCTGCCTAGCCTTATCCCAACTAGGGGTCGGCTTCCAGTCTAACCGGATGCAGCTGAATACCAGTATTTTACATGGAGCGACTGCCTATCTGACCTCCACAACCATGTTACTGGGTAACACGATACCCCTTGGTAAGACTGGTTGTCAGATTTTTGGGCTTCTGACGACCCGTAACGACTGTCAAAGATCCACGAATGACAGCCGGGACCGACGGCTTAACATGTTTTCCGAGGCACGGAGGAGTCTCGGTATGTAAAGATGGTCCCCCATCCACTGACCAACCCCGGCAAGCGTAGCTTAACCTGATGGATCGACCCGAGCGGCTGTTATTACTTAGCCACAAGCTCCTCTCATGATAGATGTCTTAATTGCTGGTTAATTATTATTCAATGATTATTATTTTTGTTCTTATTCAATAAAAAACATAGATTCTGTGCAACCTACAGCAAAAAGAGAACGCATATTAGAGCAACCAGCAACCCGTAGTCAATGAATCCAAACGTAGCTGCACATCGCTTTGTATAGTTTAATTTTTACTGAAACATCGCCCTATTTTATGAAAAAATAAAAAAAAAACCAACGTAAGCTTGTTTCAGTTTTGCGAAATAATGCTTTTTGCTGAATAACTCTGATCTTGTTATGTAAGTTAGTAAGTACTTGTTGTTCGCGAGTTTACCTTTTTTTTTTATCTTGAGTAGAATTTCTCCTAAGAAAAGTCCGTTTTGAAGTAGTGTGGCGTGGTTTTTAGATGGAAATGCAATTTTCCACAATTCTGGTATCTTTTTTAGGGTTCCGTACCTCAAAAGGTAAAAATGGAACCCTTATAGGATCACTTCGTTGTCCGTCTGTCTGTCTGTCTGTCAGTCTGTGGTCAAGACCCCTTTTCTCAGGAACGCGTGGAGATATCAAGTTGAAATTAATATCAAACACGTTAAGTCTTTGGGCCCTTGGAGTTAAAAAATACGGCCATTTATGCGACTTATTTTGATACTCGCAAGTAAATCAAAATCTATAGGGTACTTCCCGTTGACTTAGAATAATGGCAAAAAGCAAGGTCTCACAGCACAAGTAAAGGCAAAAGTCCGAAAATTGATGACTTTATCACTAAAAAAAATTTTTTTGGAATTACACTGCTGTTTGTTTTTGGGATAAATTCTTTACAACTACGGAACCCTTCATTATGCGTGGTCCGACATGCACTTAGCTTGTTTTTTTTTATTTTTTTTTTATTGCCGATTGGGCCAGCTCTTGACCTCAATCACGCCTGATGGAAAGCGATGGATGAGGTCTGTGATGGAACGAGCGTTCCCAGAAGATACCTGGTCACTCTTGCTTTGAAGGCAGACGGACAAACGTTGACAAAGAGTTCCACACTTTGCTTGTGCGCTTAATAAATGTGGAGGAAAATCGCTGAGTACGACTGGTCGGGATATCAACCAAATGCGGATGGTACCCTACGTCTGGTAGTCCGCAAGATGATGGTATGATGTAAAATGATACACCTTTCTCATTGCATTAATTCTGTATTTTATCTTCTTGCATACATACAAACTTGGTATAAGATGCCATATTTAATAAATTATTTAACTAGGCACTCAATAAATAACAGTATAGACTAGATTTCTAGACAACTTTTAGGATCCGAGGCTCGAAGCCAACCAACTTAGCAACCAGGCGACGGCGACGCTCCAAACAATCATGTTTTCATTAGTTACCTACATTCTGCTAGAAAAAACTAGTACTTTTGGCGGCAACTGTCAAATGAGATACTTTTAACTTCACGAATACACACATACAAAATCATTTGAGTCAACTTTCAACTTTTTATCTAGTATCAACAAAACTTATTATTATTTGGAAATCATGACAGATGTAGTACAACATCACCAATTGGTTTGTGTATGCTTGTGTATGTTGATGTATTCGAACCAGCATAGTTATTCACAACCATCCGACTGGCTTCCGGGTCTTAAATGACACATTTTCGGTTATCTGATTTCTCTAGCCCCCGACCGCAAATGGACGTCGGAAGATGGTGGTCGTCTATTTGCTTTAAATTGTCAAAATTTTGCGGGTTTCGGATTTGTGAACAGCTTTAAATTTTACTGCTCCTTCGATAACTTTGATTGATGTTCTATTCGGCATGGAAGCATGAATGCTGGTTATGAATAGCTATTTAGGAAGTATAAATGTGCGACGGCTGTGTCAACTTTCAAAGTTTTTGAATAATGTTAAACGCAAATAAAGTGTTACATTTACAAGAAAAAAAAGTAAATAAAAATAAACCAAACCACAAATTTTACCTTTAACTTTATCTTTATCTGTAACAAAACCAGTAAGTATATGCTGGTCTCTAATTCTGTTGGAACTTTGTGCTTTGCTAGACCAGTTCAAGCAGGTCAAAGTGTTCCCATTGACGTGCGGTCGGCTATACCATAATATTCAGCGCTATATACAAAATAATTTGATACTTATTTCAGTCAAATCAGTCCAGTAAAGTTATTGAGCTACGAGTACAATCAATTAATCTCCCTAGCCCTTTTCCAACTATGTTTGGGTCGGCTTCCAGTCTAACCAGATAGAGCTGACTACCAGTATTTTTTATTGAGCAACTGTCTATCTGACCTCTATAACGCACTTACTGGGTAACACCGATACCCCTGGGTAAGACTGTTTGACTTTTGAGCTTCTGACTACCCGTAGCGACTGTCAAACATTTATGAATTACAGCCGGGAGCAACGGCTGCTTTATGAGCCACGGAGGGGTCTCGATAGGTAATGGATGGTCACCTATCCACGAACCGCCCGCGGCAAGCGTAGCTTAACCTTCAATCGATTCGTGCGGCTGTCATTATTTAACCACGAGTCCCTAATGAGCTACAATCATGCCTATTTTCACCAACCCTACGTGATACTTAAATGAATCCCTAATTAAAAATGCACTGCTGGAGTTTCAACGCTAGAGCTGAAAATCCAATAGTGCCATAATATTTAGGGATTCATTTATGTGTCACGTAGGGTTGGTGAAAACAGGCACCAATCACCTAAATCTGGAAAAAACTAAAGCAAAACAACGTACCTAACTTAATCCCCATAATAACTCAGCCGGTCAGTTAATCTTCAATGACGCGGATGATAAATCTCTCTCTAGCATCCTCTTTGCTTTGTTCCCCTCTTAAGCGTCATTCGGACATGCTGGAGCACACCGGGGTATGGGATAAGGGTGGAGTGGGTAAAAAGGGGAATATTTTTTAGGGTCAGTCTGGTTTGTGATTGATTTCGCTACATTTTAGTGGTTTGTTGCAAATGTTTTTCCTATTTTTAGGGTTCCGTACCTCAGAAGGAAAAAACGGAACCCTTATAGGATTCGTTGTCCGTCGTCTTTCTGACTGTTAGTTAGTCTGTCAAGACCCTTTTTCTCAGGAACGTGTGGAGGTATCAAATTGAAATGAATATCAAATACGTAGGTTTATAGCTCCTTGGAGTTTAAAAAAAATCAAGCTTCTAAGTCAACGCAATAAAAAAATACGATCATTTATACGACATATTTTGATACTCGCAAGTAAATCAAGACCCGGGTGCTTCCCGTTGACCTAGAATCATGAAATTTGGCAAGAAGCAAATTATCACAGCACAAGTAAAGGAAAAAGTCCGAAAATTGTTAATTTGTCATTATATCATATAATTTTTTTTATTTTGGGATTACAATTATTTGTCTGTTTTTGGGAAAAATTCTTTTCAACTACGGAACCGTTCATTGAGCGTGGTCCAACACGCAGTTGGCTGGTTTTTTTTACTTAGAAAACGCTGATCTGAGTGATTAGCATTTTATAATAGTGGAAGCTGATTATAACGACTCCGCCTGTGTTGAATTGTAGTGCCAAGCTTGGTTTTCATATAAAATTCTTTATGACAAAGTTTGGATATAATGACTTCGCATGTCGCTTATTTTTTTACAACATACGTCATAATTAGCGATATGTCACACTAAGGAAAAATAAGTAGGTATTATACATACATACATAGGTATATGTATTACAATTTTTATTCTATGTTTTTAATACGTCTGTCATGTTTGCTCATGTTTCTTTTATTTACTAATATATACATACAATTTATAGTTTTTCTCTCTATTGAACTAATACCTAACAAAAACAGGAAGTTGTTTTAAAGACTATATTTTGTATGACGTCTGCTTAGTATGAATGAAGTGTTTGTCACTTCCATTTCTCATTATAAATGGATTCTCCTGTACTTATTCCCAGACAAAACATTGAATTAGACTCTTGTCCAAAAGTGCACGTCATTCGGCTGGATATGATGAAGACTTGATGCACAGTTTTTTAAACTGTGTCAATACCGTGCTGCAGAAACTTAGTTTTACTAAATTGGTAAATTAGTATTAGTATCATGACATGTTCTGCTAGTTCCAGGCAAGCAAGAGCAGAACAAAAAAAAAATGGTCTTTTTAAACACAAAAAAAAATTACTATCCTAAATTAGAAGTTCCTCAGTGTATCCCAACCATGTGTAGCGCTAAGTAAAAACCACTATAACAATGTTTTGTTCGCCGTACTAGTGTAAATGAAGTGTTCCGAATCAAAGGAGGACGTGGCGTCTATCTGTACTGATGTCGCAGTTACCGCGGAGCGTAGAAGTGGAGTGGGATATGACTTCACTGCACTGGCTGGCAGGAAGAAAACATAAGTTATAATTCACACTCCTTATAGTTTTCTACGCGGAGCCCTACCAGATTCTATTTGTCATCCTACAAAGAAAAACCGGCCAAGTGCCAAGTGCGTGTCGGAACACGCACAATGAAGGGTTCCGTAGTTGAAAAGAATTTATCCCAAAAACAATCTTAGCAATGGATCCCAAAAAAATTTTTACGTCGTAAAACTACAAATTAATAATTTTCGGACTTTTTCCTACAATTGTGTTAGGAGACCTTGCTTCTGGCCAAATTTTATTATTCTAGGTCAACGTAAAGTACCCTATAGGTTTTGATTTACTGTGACAGTTGCGAGTATCAAAATGTGTCGCAAAATGGCCGTATTGTTTTATTGCGTTGACTTAGAAGCTTGATTTTTTTAGAACTCTAAGGGACTATAGATTTACGTATTAGATATTAATTTCAACATGATATCTCCACGCGTCCCTGAGAAAAAGGGTCATGAGTAGTCATGATTTACCCAAATTTTATCTAAATCCGTTCAGCCGTTTTAGCGTGAAAGCGTAACAAACAAACTCACTTTCTCATTTCTAGTTAGGATTAGGATTAGAATTAGGATATTTGAACCCAAAACGTCTGCAATTTATTGCCAGAGTATAAAGTAGCTACCTACTTTTGTTATATGGGGCTTCTAAACGGGAAATATTCTGCAATATGTGGCTGCAACACGGTGGCCGGCAACATTGATATACATGGCCCAGCCATAGATTGCTCAGCCATAAGCTGTAATAAAATGTTTTTGAGATGGCCGACCAATAAATGCCAATAGTAGCTACAGCCACACATTGCCAGGAAAGTATAGCCCGTTTACGAGGAGCGCCTATATGGCAATTAATTGTTATAAACTTACCTCAATCAATCTGCCTAGCCTTTTCCCAACTAAGTTGGTGTCGGCTTCCAGTCTAACCAGATGCAGCTGATTACCTGTATTTTTCATGAAGCGACTGCCTATCTGACCTAAACAACTCAGTAATTGAGTAATACGATACCCCTTGGTACGACTGGTTGTCAGACTTTCGGGCTTCTGACGACCCGTAACGACTGTCAATCCACGAATGACAGTTGGGACCAACGTCTTAACGTGCTTTCCGAGGCACGGAAGAGTTTCGATATGAAGATCGTTTCGAAGTTAGTTTCGAAGATAGTCACACATTCACTGACCAACCACGGCAAGCGTAGCCGATCCGTGTGGTTGTTATTACTTAGCCATGAGCTCCTCTGAAAACTTACTTACTACATTAATATTTCAAACAGGAATAAGGAAGTTTTACACAGGTAAGCAAGTGAGTAACGGAAGATATTACCTACCTATATGCTGATATTCAGTCACAGCTTGCAAGGTACTAATGGAAATAAAAGTTTTTACTATAGTTGTCGCGTTTTAGCATTGTAATAGCGGCCATTGACCCAGCAACATTTTCTAGTATTATTTTACTTCAGGTACCGAAGTAAAGTCCGTTAACGTCCTGAATCAATATCTATCGTGATCTTCAACTTGATCCAAAAACGAAAAACCATAGTTTATTTACTGTGTGGGGTCCTACGGAGAGATATTAGGGAAAGGGCAATGACCTCTATTGCCATGCTAAAATGCGACAAGTATAGTAAAATCTACACGAGCAAAGATGAGCAGAATGCTCGGATTGAGCATATTCAAGTGTAAAATTCTGTACGCTTTTCAGTGTTCTATGATCTCGTATGCTTACCTACGCGCTATTGTGACTATCCTCTGCTTCCCCACGTATTGTTGGGTGTTTAATTGTTTTAAATTGCTCTTCACTTCCTCTCTGCTTGGTTCTAGTCGAGTGAATAGACAAATAATTGATACGGATGCTGATAGTGATGTTATCTAACGGCTTTATAATCACAGAGTGAACATTTTTTTGGAGCATTCTGGATGACATATTTATGAAGCAAAAAGAGTAGAGATTTATGGAATCAATGTACTTAGCTGATTTAGCTACGTGACCATGAATTATCTACTATTAGCTTCCGCACGTGGCTTCGCCCGCGTATGTCGATAAAAAGAAGCCTGTGTTAATTCAGGGTATAAGCTATCTATATACCAAATTTTATACAAATCGGTCACAACTTTCACCTTTATAATATTAGTTTGATTAAGGGTCCCCAAAACGATAAATTACAAATGTAAATTCTTACGTGATCGATACACATTGATGCGCAAATTGATCGTCTACCAAATGCAATTGAAACTACAATAGAAATTGATGGCAATTGTCAATTACAATTGATCGTTTTAGGGTAAGAACTTATGTACACCAAACAACGGTAGTCATACGAAAATCTATGAATCATAATATTGGTAGCCAGAATCCTGAAAGTCATCATCATGTGCCTAGCCTTTTCCGACTATGTTGATGTCGGTTTTCGCCTATCTGACCTCCACAACCCAGTTACTGAGAACACGATACCCCTTGGTGAGTTAAGTTCCCTTCAAAATGGTTGAGCTAATTGGTGCTGATCCATGCATCATGTTCGTGAACGGGCGCCGTCAGTTGGGACTGGTCGTCTCTTAGCTGCCATGGCTTATTTTTAATTTTAATATTTAATTTAGTTGTTTTAGTTTTTATCTTTTTATTACGTACGCTTTTTAACGTGTACGTCTTTCTACATTGTTCTCACATGTATATTTTCAACATGAACGATGTAACCAATATTTTGTAAAAATATTATGATTTAAAAGAGTGTCCGTGGAGTTTCTTGCCCGTTCTTCTCCAAAGAGATCTACTATGCTTTGGAATGGGCAACTAGCTTCATCTTTCTGACTGACCGACCCATTGACAATTCAAAAGTGCCTGTAATTGTTTTATTTGAAATAAATGCTTTGAGTTTGAGTTTGAGTCTCAGAGTTGTCACCCGTGAGGTTGACAACTCTGAAACTCGACTGATAGATCTTCCCGTGCGGTAGTAACTACTGAAACCTCAAAATGTTTTTACTGGAGCCGTAAGCCTGAAAGTCTGTCAACTGCACCCTAACTGTGTAACACATAATCAATCGGAGTTGGTTTCATTTTGACAGTTCAACAACATTCATTGCGTCATTTACGTTGTCGAGTAAACAAGTTTTTCGAACTTATGAAGCAATGGATTAGCAATTTGCTTCTAAATGATTCCAATTCCGATCGATAGTGTGTTACGCAATTAGCGTGCTGGTCTGTTAATTATTGATACTGATATACATAATACAATCCACACCCAACCTTGCTAGGAAATTAAAGGAAAGCGTATAATTTATAAAAGCAAGCAAACATTCATAAATGTCTCATCTCCCACTCTTCATTAGACCCTAGTGTCCTTTATGAAACTGACAGTTTATAACAAAGGAGTTACCTATTTCAAAAATATGTTACCTATTACTTTCTAAGTTGTTTACTTACCGCACACGGGCTGGCAACGTCGCAATTCTAGAGGTTTTTCGTGATTATTTCATTAAATTTAAATCAAAGTACAATTTCCTTTGACAAATTCTTAGATCGTTGTTATTTCTAAGTATTTATGCTATTTTTTGACGTTTATTTTTAATTTACTCAAAAGTTACATATTGCCAATTTTTTTTCTATTTTAAGAGTAATTATGAAAATAACTGTTAAAAATAGCTTAAATACTTATAAATACAAACGAAATTGTCCTTTGATTTAAATTTAATGAAATAATCATGTAAACCTTCAGAAATGCGACGTTGCTAGCCCGCGCGCAAATTGACATCCTAATATACATCAAATTACAGTGTTATACCCATTTCATACAACTGTAAAAGAATTACAGGGGCCATACCATCAACATTTAAAATATTTGCCAAGTACAGGACAATTGGTAGTGAATTTGCAACAGAGCTTGTGGCTAAGTAGTAACAGCCGCACGGGTCGATCGGTCAGGTTAAGCTACGCTTGCCGCGGTCGGTCCTTGGATGGATGACCATCTTTAAATACCAAGACCCCTCCGTGCCTCTTAGTCCCGGCTGTCATTCTTTGACAGTCGTTACGGTTCGTCAGAAGCCCGCAAGTCTGAGAACCAGTCTTACCAAGGAGTATCGTGTTACGCAGTAACTAGGTTGTGGAGATCAGATAGGCAGTCGCTCCATGTAAAATACTGGTATTCAGCTGCATCTACATACATCATACTGGAAGCCGACCTCAACATAGTTGGGAAAAGGATAGGCAGATGATGATGAAGTTAATTTGGTTAACAATATTTTTCCCTTTTTTTTTTTTCTTTTGTGGATGGGAAATCATTAAATGACTTCTTCCGCTCTGGGCGGAGCGGGAGGGCGTGTCAGACTTTTACTGACTAAGACCCACCCGTGTTCCTTCAGTTGCCCGTGCCAGGGCTACGGTATCTCTTTCGAACTACCCGCGACCCCGGCGGCATCGGCCCTATTGGACCCCGTCACTGCTGACATCTCTTTGAGGCGCGCACACAAACACACAACACACACACACGAATACACACCCCCACACACATGCACATATACATTAAGGTCGACGCTTCCTTGGTTTAACTCTAACAAACTACCGAACTAATCTAGCATAAAATTATGTGATTTTAGTTATCAGGCCAGGGTTCCAACCTGCAACTAGGTTATCGAGAACCCGTCCTCCAGCTCATAATAATCAAGAATATTACCACACAATTAGAATGATAGAAAACAGTCTAATAATCTAGTTTTATGCTGAGGCGTCTCGCTCATGAATATGCAATGTGTGTCCGCTCAAAGATATTAATTATGCACGGTTTTCGTCCTCCGTTGTTAAGGCGAAGGTCAATTTTGAAAGCCGGGTGAAGTTTAATTTTATCCGGGAAAGAAAGTTTATACACCCGGGTTTTTTTTTATGGTTAATAGCATGATAAAAACTATAAACACAAGCGCCAATAATTATGGGGGTCCTTTATTCCAAAATTCCAGGTTGAGCAGTGTTTTTGAGTTTTTCCATCAGGAATTTAGATTTGTGCCCGGTTAATAGTAGCAGGCTCGCCCCATAAAACTGACATTTTGTTATGTATGTGATCGTAACGTTGAGAGGTCATTCACAAGCAAATGAAAAAGAGACGGTAGAATAATTTGTACAGATTTCGGCGTACTACATAATTGCAATCTGCACAGTGATGCCCATAAGTCGCTGTCTAGCGATTCTGAGTTATCGCACCGTTCTTTATCGATCTTAAGTCCATTTGTTCATTTGTCTTGAGAAGTACAAGCTTATTAGCTTGGAGAACCAGCGCAAATACCTAGAGGCCAACGTGCTTCATGGTATCGTTCATAATCATTTTGATGCCATTGATCTGACGAGCAGGCTGTGTTATTCTGTCCCCCGTACTGTTCATGTGCGTCAGGTTCGTGCACGTACTCTGTTCGCGTTAAATCCTTGTCGTACAAACTCTGGCTTACGTTGCCCTATCCATAGAATGTTGGAATCCTATAATTCAAATTTCATTGATGTAGATATATTTGCATGCTCGAAAAATAAATTTAAATCTAATATTATAAAATTCTTATCTTAATTGTTAAATCCTATTATTATTATTTATTTACTGCATATTTTAAGTAAATGAAATTGTTGTTGTTTTTAATCTGTTTTGGCTTTGTAGCTATAGCTAGCACTACAGTAACCTATTTTATACCTAATTATGTCAAAATGTTTGTTAATTTTGGTAATACCCGTCTAGTGGCAATCACTGATCCATAATTATGTTTATCTGCGGATAATGCAGTGGACTGCAGCATTGCTACTTAAAGTTTTGTTAACCTTACGTGCTATGTATATGTTGTAGTTGTTTATTATCCCTTAATAAATAAAATAAAATAAAATAAAAATAAAATTTGTTATTGCGTTATATTGGAGAGTCCAATGACAACTGCTACTGTTCAGCGTAACTTAACATTTTTTTAGTTCAAAATCACAACAACACTTCACCGTGCGACTTTTCAACAAATATTTTTTTTTTAGTTTGAGTTCTCAGAAGCATCAAGTTTTACATTTGGATACACATCGTTAAATCTGGCTGCATAAACTTAAAATTTTGACTGTAATTTTAAAAAAGCACGGGCAATAACTTTTACGGCCAAACCACACTAAAAAACTTTCAAGAAGACAAACAAACATTCTGTGTATTCGATCTACATCTACAACGAGACTTTCCACAAATAACCAACAAAAACTACAATATAGGTAATAAGAACAACAATATCCCATTCACGTGTCAACATTTTCTCTTACAAAATCCGAAACAACTTCCCCTTAAGCAGGCACATAACGTTTTAAAGCTCAGATTTTAAGCGGCACGAAACGACGGAAACTGCTGAGTGCGCGAAAAAAGAATGTTAGTACAAAAATTTCCGTCCAGTGGAAATATTTTAGAGCTAAAAGTATTTTGTTGCGACTCGAAGCTGTTTTAGAGTGTGAGTGTGGGGGGTGTGATTGTGCAGTTTGTTAATGAGTGGGTGTGTGAGATTGTAAGACAACAGAAAGAGAGAAACAAACTATTGTATTTGCAAGTAGTAAGTAACGGATAAATGATTTTGTCATCGCATTTGGGTAGACCACGTCAAAAGATTACCTTCGCTTTTCTACTTGTATACAGGGTTAGTTTACAATGACCAGCCAAATTTTCACAGGGTGTTCTACCCATGATTATGAACAACTTTCACTATGGGACCAACTTTGAAATCACGAAAAAAAAATCTGCTGTTTCATACATTTTGGTCGAGTAGGTATTGAACTTTTGTATGAAACAGTTGTTTTTTTTTTCGTGATTTTAAATTTGGTCCCATAGTAAAAGTTGTTCATATTCACGGGTAGAACACCCTGTGAAAATTTGGCTGGTCATTGAAAACTAACCCTGTATATGACTTAGGACAGGCAACAGCGTTTTCGGTATGGATTGGTTTCTGAAAATGTTATCAGCAAAAGTTGAAATACTTTTTCAATATCTACCACCTTGATCGGAAAAGTTCTCCCGTAAGCACTGTCTACACCTCTTTCTGTGTTGCAATGTAGCATGCCTGTTCAGGTCAATTTGTGAAATCATGACTCAACTCTTGGTGCTACCGTTTCCTAAGAATAAATGAAGACTCTCGTCACCATGCAGGAGACTTCTGTCCTTGTAGTCTTCACTACAAGGACACTCTGGCCTGCCTAACTCGGTCTAATTTTTTTTCTTCCTTAATTTCCCACTGCTGGGCAAACGTCTCCCCCATAGCTTACAATATTATTGTTCTTTGTGCCTTAAACGCAAATAAGTAAGTCATCACGCCAGCGTTTTCTAGGCCTCCCTCGGGGACGACGCTCGTCTCGATATTATGACCAAAAGACAGTTACATTTTACTAAACAAAACCTCCGCTTTCACAAAAGCCAAGCCCTACCGCGACACTGCCTGTGCCAAAAATATGCAGCAAAGAAAAAAAAACGTTCACCCACTCCACAGTTCAAAGTGCCCGCAGAATTATACATACATTTCTGACATTTATTTCATTATGCTCGTTTTGGTGGACCGCCGACCAGCCAGTATTTTTTTAATAAATAAAAACTTACGAATTCATGTGTACTGGCCATATCCAAGTCTGCTTCTGTGGTGGTTTTAATTTCTAGGAAAGAAGCGTATGTAAGTAGGTACAAGATTTCCAATTCCAGTTTTTTTTTTTCGTGCCTAAAGGTACTTAATTATGAAGACTAGGGGAAAACCAAAGAAACGATGACGGATTGTGTGAAAGATATTGCTAGAAAGGGAGTAAATGCAGACGGCTGATAGAGGTTTATGGAAGACGATATGCTGCACCGACTCCAAATTTTCAGTAGGATGATGATAATTATTATAATTTCGACGTTTGACTATAATAATATGATCTCATTGCGTGTTGTCTACATGAATAAGACTTTCCAAACTCAAACTCAAAGCATTTAAGTATTTCAATTAAACCAATTACAGGCACTTTTGAATTGTCAAGGAGTCAGTCAGCCAGAAAGATGAAACTTTTTGCCCATTCCAAAGCGTAGTAGGTTCCTTTCATATGGAGAAAGACGGACAAGAAACATCTCAAACATTCTTGATTCTGATAGTAGTCGTACAATCGCAAATACGTGTGCAGAACCGTAAACAATCATAAAATGTTGTAGGTACTTACAACCTATGAAGGTTAACTGCAATATCAAGTACTAGTCGCGCCCCGCGGTTTCACCCACGTAGACTGGGATAAAAAGTAGCCTATGTGTTAATACAGGGTATAAGCTATCTACATACCAAATTTCATCCAAATCGGTCGAGCCGTTTGAGCGTGTAGAAGTAACAAACATACAAACACACACACACACACAGACACACAAACTTTCGCCTAGTGTGATGTGATGATAGCTACCTACTCGTACAATACATTAATTTTGCAAAGCTGTTATAGCCGATCAAACAGGGAGTTCAAATTTGAACGATAACAAAATCGCTGGTAACATCTACCATAGCTAATCAATTAATTAATCTAAGGGGTCATCCTTTAATCAAGTGAGGTTCGAACACGGGGGACGGGTCAGAAAAAAATCACGATTAATCACGATGGGGGAATGGGATAATTTGACAATCACGTTTATTTTTTAGTGCGACGAAAACATTTTATTAATGTGTGACGTGTTAAATATTTTTTAACAACAATTAATTGTATTGAATTGTACCACGTAAAAACCCTATTGAATTTATGTCTAATATTATGATATTTTTTATTAAAACAGATTCTAAAAATATCTGATCTTTTCAATAACAAAAAATACACGTGATATCGGAAGGAGGTAGCCGAAAATCTCACGGCTCGTCACGACGTATCACCAAGGAGGACGGGGGTATTAAAGTGGCCTAAAAAACCTCACGGGATTAAAGGATGGCCCCTAAGCTCAAAACCCAAAACCTATCCTCCTAAATTGAGATGCTAATAGAAATTCTCCATTCCTCCAAACTGCTTACTACAGTACAATTAAAAATAAAAGATGGCGCTTACGCTGCCGAAAATTTAATCTTCCCTTAAAAGGTCCTCGCTGATAATTTTAATAATTGTTAGGGACCTAATATCTTCGTGAATTGCCGCTTTGGGTAAAACAATTTATTTAATGAATTGTTTTAAATAACTCATGCTGGGTAGGAATGCCTGGAGTTTGAGTTATGATAGATACTTCGTTAATGGTGCTCAATTTTAATCATAACGAATTGGAATGTTTTGAAAATGAAGGTTTGAAACGCCTATTATTACCTACTAATAAAAAAGTTCGTCCCTAGCAGTGGCGAAGGGTAATTTATTGAGAGGCAAGCCGGAGCTAAAAAATGCTTACCTAGGCCATCATGCCGCACGCTGTTCTGAGTCCAGTTACTTAAGGCCCTACCTTGAAAATAAATATTAGTTTGATGGGCGTGGCTTAAATCCCCGCACGCGGGGAGTGACGGTTTCATCTTCCGTGGTCTGTCGTCGAGCTGTTGGGCAGTAACGACCCCACTGACCCTATGACCACTGAGAAGTCTTGTTCCTGACCTTGGCTTGCCTTTATTGGCCGGCTGGAGTGAACACTGACGAGGTATAGTGCGCCCACCTCTTTCTTACCTTTATTGTTCGGATTGAGTGGATATTCACAACAGCAAATGTGCTCGGAGGAAGGAAGTATACCTGCAAGATGTTAGTACAGATCTCGACCATCTTCCGGGCTCTGGGATTGTCCTGATAGTCGTGAAATACCTCTCCACTCCTCAAGCTTCTCAGCTTATGTTACCCCCTTCTCACTAAATCACTATGAGCTAGGAACAGTTTCCGGGGGCCCAATATTGAATGTGCAAGTCACCCCTGCCATCTTGTCCGTGTATATTACATATCATTGATCAGGCAGGGCCCAGTCCTTCCATTTTCTTGGTAACCAATTTACTATAGCCAGCCAAACCCATAGCCGAATATATTTTGTTTCCATGTAGAAATAGTCCTACACCAACCGGGGCAATGTCCTAGGGTGCACTTGCATAGTGCATACGGGGTTAATCGTCGGTTGGTGTCAGGGACTTAAGTCGATGAACATTTTGGAATTTATGATTATTGAATATTCTAATATATTAGGGGTTAAAGTATGAAATTGCCGATTTGTACTGAAAAGAAATTCGTTTTTTTTTTTAAATTTAACATATTTATTTAATCAAAATAATTACCATTAAGTATTATAATATACATTGCTGCCATCTAATAGGAAGGTCATATAAACCTTTGCGATAGAACTCTCGTGATCTAGATTCGACAAAATGTGTGAAAGCATTTTGTACTGCCTCCTGAGAAGAAAACTTTTTATCACGTAGAAAATTGTCCAAATCACGAAAAAAATGGTAGTCCATTGGAGCAAGGTCTGGCAAATACGGAGGGTGACGAATGGTTTGTAATTGCAGTTCCTGTAGAGTTAAAACGGTTTCTCGTGCTGTATGAGGTCTCACGTTATCATAGAGCAATAATGGTGAAGATCGATTCATGAGTCGGGACTGTTTCACTGCTAGTTTTGCTAGCATTGTTCGGAGTTCGGCACAGTAGACATCTGCTGTTATTGCTTGACCAGATCGGAGAAAGCTATAGTGAATAACACCATGCTGAGACCACCAAACATTTACCATTACCTTTTTATTGGTAAGCTTTGCTTTAGGACACTGTTGCGGCGTTTGACCTGGGGTCAGCCATTGCATTTTTCGCTTACGGTTATCGTAAAGAATCCACTTTTCATCACATGTCACAATTCGATCCAATATACCTTCATATCTGTATCGATTCAACAAGGCAACACAAGTTTCAACACGCGTTTCTTTCTGCAGATCAGTCAAATCATGAGGCACCCATTTCTCATATTTTATTATTTTATTGATTTGACGCAAATGAGTCAATATTGTTGGTAAGGTAACGTTAAACCATGCCGCTAATTCCTGGGTAGTTTGGCTCGGATCGGCTTCCACCATCTCTTTCAATTCATTGTTATTCACCTGTGTGGGCGGTCTTCCACGTAGTTCGTTCTTCAAATCAAAGTTTCCATCACGAAAGCGTTTAAACCAAAATCGCACGGTGCGTTTATTAGCAGTCCCCTCTCCAAACGCATCATTGATATTGCGAGCTGTTTCGGCCGCGTTAGTTCCGCGTCGGAACTCGTATTCAAAAATAACTCGAATTTTCGAAGTATCCATCTTTCTTGTCTAAGCTGAATAAAAAAACAACTGAAAGTCGATAATCGAATGTTGCACATTTTTTAATAGAAGAACTTCATAGGTACCATTTGAAAATAAGTTTCACTCAAAAATCTCAAACCATGAAGGTTCTATGTCAATTCAAAGATCCTAATACAATAAACGGCAATTTCGTACTTTAACCCGTATTATAATAATTATTTTAAATGCAATTAAAGGCAGTTTGAAACACGTAATAATTAGCTGATTTTCATTCATAAATCTCTTTTGAAACTTTGGACTGTATCTCACCGAAGAAGGGTATCAACCAATCTGCCTAACTTTTTCCTAACTATGTTGGGGTTGGCTTACAGTCTAACCGGAAGTAGCTGAATACCAGTATTTTACATGTAGCGACTACCTATCTGACCTCCACAACCCAGTTACTGGGAGATCAAACTTCTGAGCTTCTGACTACCCGTAACGACTGTCAATAATCTACGAATGAAAGCCGGGACCAACGGCTTAACGTGCTTTCCGAACCACGGAGGGGTCTCGATATGTAAGGGATGATCACCCATCAACGGACCGATCACGGCAAGCGTAACTTCTTAACCTTCGATCGAGCCCCTCTAGTTATTATAGTCTATATGTATTAAAATATCAATAAATATCTACACAAACATCATCATTATTATTGTATACTTAGCAGATGACCATTACCCTGTATCGTAAAGAGATAGGTACCGATACCAGTAGTATATCTAATAGCAGAGTACGTTTCATACATGACTGGAGGCGGCGCTCGTAAATATTTGTGAGCCGAGTCGTTTGCAGCGCTGTCGTGCGCTGAAACTATCTGTAAATGCGTAGTGCTTGCGTTGAGGAGTACAAATCGTTCAGGGTCAAAATATCCAATTGTTCAATTCCCAAAATATCCAACTCCCAAAATGTCCAATCTTTGAGAATGTGGTAAATGTGTTCAATACCTCATCAAAGCGCTTTTCTATGACTTATGATTTTATGAATGACAAACAATAAATACAAAATACTGAAAGAACTTCGTAAAGCTATGACACATATATTTACGTTTACGAAGTTATTTTAGTATTTTGTAGTTATTGTTTGTCATTCACAAAATCATAAGTCTTAAAAAAGCGCTTTGATGAGTAATTGAACACATTTACCAAATTCTCAAAGATTGGACATTTTGGGAGTTGGATATTTTGGGAACTGGACAATTGGAAATTTTGACAATTGGACATTTTGACACCGTTGGACATTTTGAGAATTGGACATTTTGACCCCGAACGGTACAAATCTAAAAATATTGGCGACTCTCTTTGTGTGACTTTGTGAAAGGGCGATTAAAATATTATTACAACCCATTCCTGGGTCAGGAATTGAGAAAAAAAGAAAATTAATCAATAATAGGTATTGAGGAATGCATACATTTTTGCTTGGTACCTACTACTGTCGCTTTTCATGTCTATCTGTGTGAACGCGTTGTTCTTTTTTGATGCAGATTTCACCATCATTTAGAGAATTTATTCCAAAAGGTTTATGTGTATAATTAGTATTAAACTTATTAATCTGCCTAGCCTTTTCCCAACTATGTTGGGGTTAGCTTCCAGTCTAACCGGATGCAGCTGAATATCAGTATTTTACATGGAGCGACTGCCTATCCATTAACTGACTGGTTAAGACTGGTTGTCAGACTTTCGGGTTTCTGACGACCCGTAACGACCGTCAAAGATCCACGAATCACAGCCGGGACCAACGGTTTAACGTGCTTTCCGAGGCACGGAGGAGTCTCGGTATGTAAAGATGGTCACCCATCCACAGACCGACCCCGGCAAGCGCAGCTTAACCTGATGGACCGACCCGTGCGGCTGTTACTACTTAGCCACGAGTTCCTCTTCCTCTCCTCCGAGTATTAAACTTATATAATATAATAAAAATATATCTCGATGTTTCGTCAAATCGTAAAAACCGTGCGAAGCAGGGCCGGGTCGCTAATTACAAAAGCTTAAATTAATCATGTGCATTGGGCGTATTTTCAAAGCATAAAACGATTTTTAACAGACCGCCTTTATATGGACTGAAATTGAAAGTTATGAACGAAGATTTAAGTTCTATTGAGTATCCATAAAACCTGCCGTTTCCCGTTTTTCGTTTGAGACTTGACTAGGCAGCAACAAAAGTCGATTAACACTTGCAGTTTTTTAATCTTAATTAGTAAGCGAAATATTTAATTGAAATCGGAACAGAAGTACTTAAAATTTTAAGAACATTAATCTTATTTGTGTTAATTTAGATTATGTCAAAAAGTAGCAGTGTTAACCGACTTCTGTTGCTGACCGTACTAGGATTTAGAAAAACTCAAAAATCAAACATGTTCAGCACAGGTCCTAAACTTAGGTACAACGTAATTCAACGGACCTTCGTATCTCGTATCCTAAACAAGTTAAAGAACTGCCATCATTCATGTATTTTATACTTCAATGGCTGCCATTAAATTATTTCAAAAATTATCTAAAGAAATGGCGTAAGTGAATTCTTAAATTATAAACAATTTTCCAATTATGATTATAAAGTACCTACTTAATAATATTTTTTTTCAGTTTTTTTTTTGATCTCTGTAGTGTTTTTGGTTAAAATTTTATTTTTAAAGTATTTTTTGCATGCTGAAATAGGTATGTAAGCAAAATATGTGGAACTATTTATTATATTTAAGACTTTTTATGAACAATATTTTATGGAAAATAAAGATAATCTCTTCTATTCCATTCTCATCATCATTCTCCTGCCCTTCTCCCAATCTATTTGGTGTCGGAGCAACATGTCCCTTTTTTCCATACTTCTCTATTAGTCGTCATATCGGTAGTCACCTCCTTTCTAGCCATGCCATCTTTCACACAGTCCATCCATCGTTTCTTTGGTCTTCCCATACTCTTATAGCTATCGACATTCATACTCGAAAATTTCCTCACGACATTTTCCTCATTCCTCCGCATCACATGCTTATACCATGACAACCGATTTCCTCACAGCTTTTCAGTCACCGGTGCCACTTTCAAAGTTCCCATTTTCCCCAAACATCCCTCTTAGCATTCTCATCTCAGCTGTATGCAATTGCTTTTCATTCATCCCTTTTGTGGCCCAACATTCTGATCCATACAAGACAGCAGGTCTAACCATTGGTTTATATATCTCCCCTTAAGTTTAAGGGGAATGCGGGAGTCGCAGATTGCTCCCGTGACCTGCCGCCATTTCATTCATCCAGTGTTAATACTGTGCTTAACCTTCTATTCCATTATATCTCTACAAAAACTAAACCAACGGATATCATCTTCAAACCCCCCAATATCACTCACATGCCTGCTACAAACCTATACGACACTTCCAATATCCACATACATGCATACACGTATATCTACAGAACCACAGCTAACTTACCTTGTTAGAACGCAGTTTATATATCGGATACCCAACATCAGGGGTGGTGAACGACAGAAAACAAATTTTAGTACGAAATCGTAGGAAAAAAAATTCATAACCTTTTCAGTAACTCGGATCCGTAGCGAATTCTATGTAGTAACGTTTTATCAAAACAATCCATATATTATATATTTTTATAATATATTTATTATATTATAAAAATATTTATTATATTATATATTTATTAGCCACTCAATTCACCAATCAATCTGCCTAGCCTTTTCCCAACTATGTTGGTGTCGGTTTCCAGTCTAACCGGATGCAGCTGAATACCATTATTTTACATGGAGCGACTGCCTATCTGATCTCCACAACCCATTAACTAGGTAATACGATACCCGTTGGTAAGACTGATTGTCAGACTTTCGGGCTTCTGACGACTTGTAACGGCTGTCAAAGATCCACGAATGACAGCCGGGACCAACGGCTTAACGTGCTTTCCGAGGCACGGAGGAGTCTCGGTATGTAAAGATTGTCACCCATCCACGGATCAACCCCGGCAAGCGTAGCTTAACCTGATGGATCGACCCGTGCAGCTGTTATTACTTAGCCACGAGCTCCTCACCAATTCACCAATTCACACAATTCACCAATACTACATAATGCAATTGAGTGAAAATGCTGAATTGTATAGAGGCCAGCACATCAAGCTACCCCAAACTGTCAAATTTTCCCAATTAAATATGAACCTTATTCCTTTGTGGTAAAGTTAAAAACCTATCAAAGAAATTTGACAGATTCTAGTAGCTTAATGTGCTGCCAGTCTGTACAATGGAAGAAAGTGGTCTTGAAATATTTTTTGTTTTTTAATTCGTCTTAACTTTCGTCAGCCAGAGCAGGTTTTTTTTATTACCGACTTCAAAAAAAGGAGGTTACTCAATTCGACCGTATATATATAGTCGTGCATGTGCTTCCGGAAAGCACCATTTAGTGAAGTGGAACTGATGAGGAAGACCAGAGATGGCCATCGGAACTACTCAATATTATGTATTTCACGGGTTGCGATTTGATTATTGCTAAGCAATGTATGCTCGTCACAATACATATGTTGAAATGGAGCTGATGGTGACTTCACCATCAGTTCTCCTGAGTCCTTACTGGGAGAACTCCTCAACAATTAACGTCCTTGTATCGGGAAAAGCAATATTTTGTAAAAGGTGATGAGCAGTTGATATTAGGCTATTGTAACTTAGATGAATTACAGACTGACCCACTAAAAAGTGAAAAATAAAAAACTTTTTTACAAAAAAAAAAAAAACAACCGACTTCCAAAAAAATACTACAAAGTGAAAAATAACTTTAATTTCGGAAGTCGGTGGCTAAAAGCTAAAATACAGATCCAAAGACACCGACTTCCGAAATTAAAGTTATTTTTCACTTTGTAGTATTTTTTTGGAAGTCGGTTGTTTTTTTTTTTTTGTAAAAAAGTTTTTATTAAATGTGGCACACATTTTAAGTGAAATGGTTCGTCATCCCTGCACGACAACCATTTTAGACGTAGGTACGGATGTCACCGTCGCTTGCTTGATAGGTATGTACCCCTCAAAGACACGATATTGGAATACTGTACAAATTATGATCCTGCATGCTTGTAATATTAGAAGTATTGGCTTTGAGGTAGGTACCTATTACTTAAATTGGATAGGTACATAAATACTTGAACTTATGACTGGAACAATACATAATTACAGAAGTAAGTTATTTGTGTATCAGCAATAATAATATAAATTTTGATGATAATCTCATTGCTTACTATAGGGTGCATACTCGGTAGGCTCTATAATCCTTACCCATATCCTAAGGGCAAGTCTTTCCTATTATTATCGCGCCCCCCGGTCTACTCTTTGATATGCAATGGTCTCTGTTGCACCATGTAACATGAGGCAACAGGGGCTAGTGTGCATCTTTGGGTTTATTCGAATAATCGAGTCTAGTGAAATCACGCTGGGGTCGGTGCATTTCATTCATCCATTCATTCATGATGATGATGTGTCGCATCAAGCGATACGAGAATATCTCGTGCCGTGGCTGGTGAAAGGAGTAATCGTTCAGCAAGGTAACCAGACCCATAAAAGTGACGGTTAAATACCGTACTTACAGGAGCTAACTCTTGTAAAAAGGAGGCCGTTATAATACGTACGTCTGTGTTTTTTTTTTACGTTTTTTATGTTCATCGATATTTTCGTTAATTTGTCGACCGATTTTGAATTGTTTTTTTTTTTTTTTGTTGAGGAAGCTTGCGCGGTGATCCCATTGCGTTACTTTCGATAATACTGCTACGAGCTGGGGTTCGCAACAAATAAATTTATGCCAGTTTACACCAAAAACACACTATATTTAAATAATCACAAATACAGTAATCAGAAACTTAAGCAGAATCACTTGTAGCTCACTGTTAGTTCACTGTTGTTAACTGTTTTGCATTCCTAGCTGAACTGCCTTACACCGTTTTCGTTTTTCGTTTTTATGAGTAAAAAAAAAAGGAAAAAGAGAAAAAAAAGTGAAAAACGAGAAAAGTGAGTTGAAAAAGAAGGAAAGATATGATATTAAATATCCCTAGGACAAGGACTTTGCTTGCCAGTAGGCAGTTCAGTATAAGATCTGCTGCGTTATATAATAAAATTAATAAATACATTTACATTTATCCCAAAAACTACTATGATAGTAAAAAACATAATGGAATGGATACAAATGCTTACCTATAATGATACCGAAACACTTCTGGGACCTTGACACATACACACCCTCACACTCATGTACTCTCAATCACACCTACAGGCTACACTTTCACTCACATATACTCACATACATACCCACCCTTACACACATTTGATTTATTTTAAATTAATGTTAATTTATGTAGTTTTAGCATAAAAATTATACGTTTTGGTTTCTATATTAACACGTCTTGTTATGGAAGAGCGCACTCTCCTAATACAGGCACTATCTGCCTAAAAGGAGGATCCAATCAAAAATTTTGTTTATAAATCTAAATTTGTTTTACCAATAAACTATTTTTATTTTTTTTATTTTTTTATGAGTGATATCTCGCAGTTGACCACTGGGGGTCGAGATTGCTTAACCGAGCGTTTTCTGTGGGAGCTTTAAGCGAACTTAAAGCCTCCGGCCAGGGCTTATAAACTAAGGTAAAATATTAGGCGACTGAGCGTCGCTAATAATAGAGCAGCCAGACGGGGCAGGCTGGATCATGATTGGGGGTGCCATACACCGCTGGCAACCCTCTATTTATATGACGAGCGTAAGCTTCTCGAAAGTTTGCGGCCATAATTCGAGAACATTCTAGTAATTACAGGAATGATCTAGAATGCTGCAAAACGACATTTAACCATCTAGACCATTCTGGAAGGGTTTAGAATGTTGTAGAAAAATCTGTCACGAATCGACATATCGTGTAGTTCTGCTACTCGATAACAGAGGGCGTTAGCGTCTACGTAACAATACTTATCTAATCCATGCACTTTGTGTAAGAATTGGTGTGGGGTAAGTACCATAACTAAAATGTGAAAAATAAAAACTTTTTTCCAAAAGAACAAACAACCGACTTCCAAAAAAAAAACACTCGGGTATCTAACCTAACCTAATATTGATATTTTTAAATGAATTGATCGGGAGTGTACCTAGGCAACTGTTTAATCCAAACTCGAGTCAACTCTCTTAGTTTCCAGCAAGAATGGTATGGTCATTGTTGACCCAGTAATTAAATTAAACCCTCAAACTCTAAAACATAAACTTTATTGTTTCGTATAAAATCGCATATATGCGGGAAATGCAGCTAACAGTGGAATTTTGGTGGAGTTTCTATACTGCGGTAAGTAAAGGAATGTTGGCCTTTGCTGGTTACACAATAATTCGTTTTCCTACTGTCCTTTGGAATATCGTATACCTACTTAGAAATAGGAAATCGGAAATTTATGACTATGACGGAAATTTATTTTTTTATGACTTTTTAATGCAACGACATTTAAATTCAAAACTACCACACACGTTCGCGCCATCTTTCACTACAAGCCGAAACTGCAAAATTCCAAGATGGCCGCCCCGATCCCGGAACGAAATAACATAACTTCAAAATAATTTATGGCGACACGGAGACATTATAACGTAAGTTTTGGAGCCACGCTTGACAACTTCATATTGTACTATGTTTGTGGACTCGGTAGGAATTTCCTTGTTATGTTAATTAGTTTTAGTAAGGGATATTAGAGGTGTGCGTCCTGTTTTAGGAACAAGACTGTTGAGATTGAGAACAAGTAACTCATTTGTAACTCTAACGTAGGACGTATGAAGGTACTGTGGGCCTGGCATCTGGAACTACTAACTCGCGGTAAATTCGAACGTTTGTAAAATAAAATAAAACTCCCATCGCAATTAATAATAACTTAGTTTCAAGATTATATGGGTGAGAGCAGTGATGACCCAGTGATAACGGCTGCGACTTACAAGTTGTAGGTCGTAGGTTCGAACCCCGGCAGGCGCTTTACTTTGTGTAAATTATTTCATCACCACTGCTCTCAAAACGGTGAAGGAAAACGTCGCCGTCGTGAGGAAACCGGCATATCCTAGAACCAAAAATTCGAAGATATGTGACATTTGCCAACCTGCAGTGGACCCGCGTGGCGGATTACGGCCCGCTCCCTCTCACCGAGAGGAGGCCTGTGTCCCAGCAGTGGGAACGTTATAGGTTGATTAGATATGTAGGGTGATAGTGTGATACTTACTAAATATGTTTGTCGCAAATAGTACATTTTGATACAAGTGGAGAATTTTTGTTATTGCATTCGAGGCGGAATTAAACCCCCGAGCCGTAGGCGAGGTTGTTTTTGAACTGCAATAACAAATTTCCACGTGTATCAAACGACGTTTTTCAATACACTTTTGAAGAAATAAAATGAAATAACGAAAAATATTTTTGTCATGAATTATTAGGAAACTATGATCTAATTTTTTTTTTCCGCGCTTTGCTTTCGCCAGGTTGAAGGAGAAGCAAAGGTATAAAGCCGTTATACAGCCTAATATGAAAAATAGAAAATTCAAATATTTTTGAGTTTAGAACACAAATAAATGTTAATTTGTTCATAAACGTTTTTTTTTTTTATTGTAATAATCATGGTTTTTGATGATATTCTATTTCTAAACATTGTTTAAATATTCAAAAAATATTAATGCCGCCGTAAAAAAGAGATTTCTCTTTGCCGAGATTAAAAAAAAAGAACATTCTCCACCGAATAGGGAATGTGAATAGAGGCATTGAACCAATTTGGACTAAGTATAGATATAAGTTATCTGTGGCAATTTTTAGTCCCGCACACGTGTTGGAAAATGAAAAATCGCACGCGTGTGAAATACACTGCATTGCGAACCTAATCGTAGTGCGATATGAACCAGTTTTCGAGGAAGTGTATTGAAAAAAATTTACCGGTATGATAATTTTGTACTTTCGATTCAGAAATTGTTCGAATTTACGTTAGATTTACATCCGTGCGTTTAAGGGCCTCTGGTTCGGTATTAAGTTTTTTGAATCATAAGTAAGGTAACTCCAATAAAATTTATCATAGGCCTTTGTATACCTATTACTACTAGGTAAGTTGTGAATGTTTTTAACGCCATGTCGCTATCAGTTTAACCACATTATTTTAACTGTCCCAATCTTCGATCAATAATAGTACTAGATTCCCGATAAGCGCTTCAAAAACGGCCCGAAAAATAAAAACACAAATACTTTTGTGGTCTTATTTCAAACATCGACTGTTCGGGAACAGGGAAATGCATGGAGTAGTATTGTTACTTTATATGTTGTTTTTGTTTGTAGATTTCCTAGTGACCCATTTCGCAATGCAGAATGGGTATCTATTGTCGCGAAAGAAAGAGGAGAAGAAATATATAAACCTTGTAAAAATTCAACAATTTGTTTTAATATTTTTATTAAAATAATTAACTATCAAATTAATAATCAAAATTAAAATAACTATTGTACTAATTTACTCCTTCTACTTTTAAAAATCGGTCAAAAATATTTGCTACCATATAAAACGAACCTTGGCCTAAAAAATATATTATTATTCTGCTACTCTACATCTTTCAATACTTACTGTGTTCTGAGCATTGAAATGTAAATACCAAGAACTATGTCTAGTTCCAAAATAGAGTAAGCACAAAATTTTCAACAAAATGTTTTTAACCTTATTGCTTAAGTTTTAAGTTTCACTTTAGAATAAATATTTTTGTACTTATTATAAAAATGACCTTTTATTTTCAAGTGACATTTTTAATTTATTGCTTTTACCTTTCTCCGATGATAGAAGGACTTAAATATAAATATTTTGCAATCGTAATTAAACTTTATGTTTGATTGTTAAGGTTTATAATGAATTGAAGTTGTAAATATTATAAAACTTTTTTCTATATTTCGTAGTAACAAATGTAAATGTTTATGTGTGTGTAAACGTGGCCACTACAGCGACTTATTTTTGTTCCTGATCCTGTATCTAGTGCTATTATTGATCGAAGGTCCCAATGCATAAACGCATACCAAAATAACAATTTTCTTAAAGAACTGTGTTTTGGTGCTTTTTAGCTGTTTGGCTTAGGTTTTTTCTTGAGTTTTGGATAAATATTTAACTGATCCTCTAAAAACTTATTGACTTTTTAATGATGAACACTTTTTAAAGTCGTAAACCTCTGAAGACTTTTTGGGCATCTAATGATGCACACTTTTTTTAATAAATGTGCCTCTCTGCGGTCACAGTAACTAAGATAGGGCACCCCGACCAAATGAGTTAGGTTAGAACTGTGGCAAACAGTGCGCGAGCCGAGCGAGCGAAGCGAAGGGTGCGCGGCAACGGCCAGCGAGCTCTACATTCAAGTTTGTCGCAGTTGCCTATTATATTTTACGCTATTTAGGGCTAATTTGACCAAAGTCGGATATCTTTTATTCGTGGAATAAAATTGACGACTGACAGTTTTTGTTTGGAGAAACTGTCAAAAATTCAAAATTTAATCGAAGAATAAGACTTATGCTGGGTATAAATGTTTGGTCGAATTCACTCTTAGTATGTTAAAATATGAATCATTTGCCGATATTTAGAAAGCAAAATGGGAATTATTTAAGTTTCGATTAAATACCTACATGCCATGATTTTTATGCCGTGTTTCAATGGTGTCATAAGTTAACCGAGAAGTTGTAAAATTAGTCTAAAATGTACTGTGTGTGTGTTTTAATGCGTCATTTTAACAAATGATCAATATTTAAATCCCCCTCAAAATTTTGTGGCGATTTTCACATCTGTTTTTTAGTTACAAGACCTACGTGTTGAACAGAGAAGGTACCTGAATGCTATTTGTTATTTTCTAATTCAATGTATAATGAACTGAAATTCCGTGTAAACCTTTGAATACGCTTTAAATAAAAGCTCGGACCCAACGTCCATAATAATAATTCTATCATCATAATATCTCGTGGTTTTAATTTTAAGTTCTGGTGTTAGCAAGTACCTGTACATTTTGCATATGTATGTGTTAAATAATAATAAAGTTATGTGCATTATTATAACAACAAACATATTTTCATAGCAAAAATATCTACCGAATATGATTTTCCCAAACTAACCTCAAAAAAATACACGGTGTTTTTCTAACTACCCACCTTAGTTCCTGTAAGTAATATAATAAAGACAAAATACCTACGCAAAAAGTCTGCGCCATTTTCCCCGACATCACGCAGAAACAAGCCTATAGTTATATTACATAAATCCACTTTATCACATCACGTTTTGTGGGAACACTCCAAGATGTACCGCAGACAAGAGTTAAGTAATGTTAGGCTTTCAAAGAATTATTGTACAAGCTTGTATGGAAGGGATTTTGGAAGAACTATGTTGGGAAATATGTTGGTTGGAACATTTTATTTTAGTGAGAGGTGAACAAGTTGTTTAGGTTCGGATTTTTATGACAGACAGATCACATTTTCTGGACAAGTTCTGGAGCTCGATACTCAACATACGATCCGGCTCGAAGGACCATTTCAATATCAAGCTCCAGGTGTGCTGCTAATCTGGTCTTGACTTCTTAATAAAACTACTTGACTTTGATGATGACTGTATTTCTTAGGTAGATTCTATACTGATTAGAATAATTTATGAGATCAAGGTGTCGGCGAGTGAGTTAGTGGCGGGGAAAGCCCGCGAGTGTGTGGCCCGATGCGACGACAGTAAGGAACAGTAGGTCACATAAAAACTGTTGAAATAACTGCTACAGTGTAATGTTAGCAAAATCGCTTCTTACTCGAAATAGGCTAGGTTCCCCGAGTAGGAAGCAATTTTGCTAGCACTTAGCTGCCTTCTACACGATCAGACATTCGACTTCAAATCTCTAACTGGATTCAGTGCAATTTCACTCTTTTAGTGCAGTATACTATGCAGATTATTCCCACAACAAATCAAACTTTGTGTTTAAAAGAGAGGCTTATAAAGAAAAGCGAAATTAAAATTTTCTTACGTTTTTTGTAATTTGCTGGTCAGTGTCAGGTTGTATGTTGATTAAAATATGATTCACGGCCGTAACTAATATGGTTTTACAGAATTATAATCATTAGAATCGGCAATACAAGTAACTCCATTAGTTAGAATTGACCTCAAACCTCATGATTTCATGAAATCGCTACATTTGCGGTCAATTCTAACTTATGGAGTTGTATTGCCGATTCTAATGATTATAATTCTGTAAAGCCATACACAACAACCTGACACTGATCTGCAAATTGCAAAAAACGTAAGAAAATTTGTATTTCGCGCATCCCCCTTAAAGACAAACACACTCGTAATCCCATATAATACTCATTTTAGCTGGACACTGTAATAAACTATATCCGAACTACCCTCCTTAGGGAATTCTATAGATACCTACACAAAGTTTAGTGTCAGTAAAAATAAGTACAACACTAATAACAATAAATTTTCTTTAGATGCCCCTGAGAGTGGGATGGGGCAAAGGACTTATTGTTAGGGTGACGCGAGGTAGAAGTTACATTGTGTGGATCTACCTTGTACGGGTTGTAGTACTTAACTCCGTACACCGATTTGTCGTGAAGATTGTTCACTTGTATAGAGAAACACGTTCCACTAAGATGCAATAAGTAGAAGTTTATTTAAGTTAAGAGTAACAGTACTAGAGTGGTAGGCGAATATTTCTCTCAGTTGTTGATAGCTATACAGTTATAAGTTCACTATATTTAAATTCGTTAGTCATGTTATTTTATAATACTAAATTATGACGCGCATCGTTGGCCTAAATTAGGTTACAGAGTAAGCAGAAAAATGGACGGCGATGAGACCGTACAACCACAGTAAATAAATATACAGTAGGTTATCTAAGGCCGCCCGCCGAGTTATTAGCCTACTCTTGCGTTGATACCTAGGGTTGTCACTTTTACTTTTAGTTAATATTTTCGAACAAGCAGCACTTGATCTAAATTTATAAAATAAAAAGCATATTATGATTGAATATTTTACCAATTTATAAATTTAGTAAAAATAAAAAGCTTTTAATCACATAACATTTATTATACTAAGTTACAAATTTGATACCGAGAAAATTTTTCTCCTGTTTCTGCACGTCCGGAACGCTTTATTATTATAAGAAATAGAGAGTTCCATACGTATTTTCGCGAATATGTAAAAAAATATTTATCACCTATTATTTTTCTTTCATGATACCTTACTTTAATATCTAACTATCTGATGACGTAGGGTTTTGTGTAGATTCACCTAATAATGTATTACAAATTTGAACTTGAAGGTAGCGTGATGGACTATTTCCCAGGTTTCCCAGTTTTGTATACAAAAGTCGTTACATTTACAAAATGAAACCATATCTAACAAAAATAACTGTTGCATTTAGTATAATATAATACACATCACCTTACAATAATAAACAAAAAGAACAGACCTCTTAACACATTTTTTTCATACGATAAGCGAAACAAAAACAAGTGTCAAGTGGCCGACCCGAACGCCGGCCAAAAAAATGCGATGTACACACAAGTATATAAGTCGATCGTCAGACTACCGGAACCATATTTGGATTGAACAACACATCAGACAAAAGAAAAAATAAAAATTTCAAAAGTAATTAATTTGCAATATTAATTATTGTGAAATTGCCCTTATTACAACTATACCTACGCGAAAAATATGTTTACCTAAACGATGTTTCGTACTCAATCCTCTATTTTATAGTAAAACTAGACTTCTTAAAATAAACTTTAGCTCTAAACATAGTATTCAGAAAAATGCGACTCGGCTACGCTCTTAATAAAGCAAATAAACTGTGAAATAAACAATACAATACCATATTTTCTAATAATATTTAAGTATAAGTAGGTACTTACATTTCTGGTTGAGTAGGAAGTATGAAGAATGATAAGTCCGGGTTTGCGAAATCATTATTGAGGCACCCGAAAACACTACAATATTTTTTTCCCCTTTTTGAAGTCATGATACTCGTAATTTACGACAAGTGTCCGCCGCCCGCGCCGGCGAGAGTTGACGAACGCAAGCGGTCATGTAGCGTACGCGCGTGCTCACAGTCGCGCTGCACAGCCCGCACTGCCGCCACCTTATTCCCCCATATATTATGCTAGCGTGTGCGTGAAATCGCGTGCCGACATGGCGCGCGGCGCGCACGCACACATTCAAACCGAGAGCGGCACGTTTGTATGAAGATGTTTTACTGTATATATTTACTGTGGTACAACCTAATTGTAAACGTAAGGGCAGAACGATGTCGTGTGACATAACCCACAAATTAAGAAAAATTAAAAAGTCGTTAATTTTATTGATTTTATACAGAGTGACTAGTATCTAATAAGTTCAATTAATGTGCTCAGACTAAATAAAAAAACCCAAGACATAGCGCTGTCAACAGTGACGTGAGGCCTCACGTTTGGGTTTCGTAAACATGTGCACGTAATGAGGTGTAGTTTAATTTTAGTTTGGTGTAAATTTGTGCGTGTGAGCGTGTATGCACAATTGCACAGAGCGAGGTGTAGTGTAGTTTTGCGCATGCTTCACTGTAAGTATTGTTCGCAAAGCTGTCTTGGTTTTTAGGGTTCCGTAGCCAAATGGCAAAAAACGGAACCCTTATGGATTCTTCATGTCTGTCTGTCCGTCCGTATGTCCCAGCCACTTTTTTCCGAAACTATAAGAACTACCGTTGAAACTTGGTAAGTAGATTTATTCTGTGAACCGCATTAAGATTTTCACACAAAAATGGAAAAAAAAAACAATAAATTTTGGGGGTTCCCCATACTTAGGACTGAAACTCGAAAAATTTTTTTCATCGAACCCATACGTGTGGGGTATCTGTGGATAGGTCTTCAAAAATGATATTGAGATTTCTACTATGATTTTTTTCTAAACTGAATAGTTTGCGCGAGAGACACTTTAAAACTGGTTTTTTTTTAATACGTCATAAATCGTAAACCGCAATTTACCTTAATCTCATCATTTAGGTACCTACCTAATTATAATGTTTACTTATTAATAACTTAATTTAAAAAAATACACTATTATTAAAACATCGATCAAAGTTACAATGAATTACAAGAATTAACTTTTATATTATGTTACTTGCTGGAGGAGCTCGTGGCTAAGTAATAACAGCCGCACGGGTCGATCCATCAGGTTAAGCTACGCTTGCCGGGGTTGGTCAGTGGATGGGTGACCATCTTTACATATCGAGACTCCTCCGTGCCTCGGAAAGCACGTTAAGCAACGGCTTAACGTGCTTTCCGAGGCACGGAGGAGTCTCACCAACGGACCAACGGGTCCCGGCTGTCATTTGTGGATCTTTGACAGTCGTTACGGGTCGTCAGAAGCCCGCAAGTCTGACAACCAGTGTTACCAAGGGGTATCGTATTACCCAGTTACTGGGTTGTGGAGGTCAGATAGGCAGTCGCTCCATGTAAAATACTGGTATTCAGCTGCATCCGGTTATACTGGAAGCCGACCCCAACATAGTTGGGAAAAGGCTAGACCGATTGATTGATTATGTTACTTGCTGCTACGGAACCCTTCATGGGCGAGTCCGACTCCCACTTGGCCGGTTTTTATTTAGTCTGAGGTAATGTGTAGAGAGGTTACTTCTAGGCTAGGATGCAACAATCGTAAACCGCATCATCGTATCCTAGTACCATGTAGAAGCGTTCAAAAACTCAAGCCACAGAAATTCACTTTTCTCTCAGTAACTTCGTACTCACGTCGCACAAAACTAAGGGGTTGAATACACGGCGGAGTCATAAATGTTAGTAACATCGTGTAAATGACTAGTTCAACATAGGGGCCCGTAAAGGGAGGGACTGATTTGCTCAAGGACCGTATTCACGAGTATTATTATTGCGGAGGTAGATTTTAGGATTATTTAAGTGAATATCATAATATAACTAGGGTGACTGATAATTAGTGACCGATTCTTAAACTCACGATTGTACTCATGATAAAACAACAACTTTTACTATGGAACCAAACCTGAAATCGCGAAAAAAACATCAGCTGCTCCCTACATTTTGACGATATAAATGTAGGGAACAGCTGTTTGTTTTTTTCGCGATTTCAGGTTTGGTCCCATTGTAAAAGTTGTTTGTTATCATGAGTCCAGTCACCCTATATAAAATGGTGGGGCTCAATAGACTTTTTGGTACAATAATGGATGAGATTTTTTTTTTAAGTTTTTCTTGAAAGTTCCACTATCATTCTTTTAAGACAGTCCTCTCAACTGTTGATCAGCCCCCTACAGACCGGTAACAATAGAAATTTAATTGTGTCTCATAACCAATAAGTCTCTGACAGTTTAAGGTATAGCGGTACGGTAGGTCACACGTCAGTGACAAGAAAACTCGTTTAAGCTGGCCTCTTATTCTATAGAAATTCCATACTAATGCCAGGCCAGCTCAAGGTCAATGTGTTACCACTGACGTACTAGGCCTACTGTACAATGATAAAGGCCAGTTTAGATATTTAGGCGCTGAATTATTATGAGCCGAGTGAATAGGAGAAGAGCAATTTGTAACCCAAGATTACTTTTTGCAGACAGCAAACTTAGTTACAACCTCAGACTTAATAAAAACCAAGACATAGCGCTGAAAACAATACAATGCAGCATGCGTAAAACTACACCTCGCTTTGTGCCTACACGATCACATTTTTATACTACTAAAACTACACCTCATTACGTGCACAGGCACACAATGTTTACGTAACCAGAAACGTGAGCCCTCACGTCACTGTTGACAGGGCTATGTCTTGGTTTTTTTTATTTAGTCCGAGGTTACAACCTCCTTGAATTAGGTAGGTAAGCGATTCTCAAAACCCGATCTAATCACATTTGTACTACCAGGCGAGGCTTACTGAGGTGGATTCCTGAAATGGTTTTCACCTTTTGATGTGTAGGTATTTGACAGATACCTCTCTGAAAGAGCAGTGCTTATCTGCCTAAGTAGGTACCTACCTTCCGATTATGAGATAATTATGAATTTTTTGCTTGACAAAAAATTTGCTAGGTATACTTACAATCATGGCAATGTAGAAAGAAGAATAATAAACATCACGCCAATAACATTGGCCCTCCAAACGCTAAAAAGATCACACAACCTCGCATTGTCTCAAAAATATCTTTCTCCTCAAAAAAATAGATTGCCAGTAAAGAAAATTGGATTCGAATACAACAGTACGGATAGCAATCAAATCGGGATTGGTCCGGTTTTCTCGATTCTTGGAGCCAATGTGATTAGATTGGCTGCCATTTTGATTCGAATATGGAACATAATTGGCGCCAAAGTGTTATGATCGGGTAGAAAATAGCGGACCTATTGGCGGGTCTAAATTTTGTTGGCAATACTTACTTGATTTTGGCCCTCAACTCTTTAGTAGTCCTCTTTAGTAGTGTTGTAGATAATTAGTTAAGATCGTTCAAGCCATTTTCCTCAATGGGGCTTCCCATCGGCAATAATGACGACCTTTGCATCCCTATTTTAACCCTCTTAAGGAATGAATTTTCAAAAATTATTTCATAGGTATTGCTCACTTTCGTTGTGTATGAATTCTTGTGCTAAATTTTATGCTTCTAGACCCAACGGTTACTTAAGGCTGTACGTTGTTTATCAGTATAGGTACCTACCTAAATTAATGAATTTAAGTTTTTATTAAGTAGGTAAATGGGGTTTTCTGGCACTAAAAGTGGTTGAACGGAATAATCACTCCTCTTTGGCTATTGCCAAATTACAATGTAAGATGCCCTTATTCATCCAAAAGAGATTTACATCGACAATAGCCCCCATATAAAGTCCCCAAAATCATTACAGGCCTTGTCCAAAACCAAGAAATAAATCATAATCTACCTACACGATCCATGTCTGTAAACACACCAGAAATTGGAGAACAAGAGAAATAATCAAGCAGAGAGCTACAAGCTACAAAGGTAGTAAATTAATCATTTACTGTAGCTACACTCTACAATACCTATATGCCTTTCTAAGAAGAATCTATTGTCGCAGGCTTCAGGCTTCTGTGAAAGTTAATTCAAATAAATGGTTTCTTTATAACTATGTTACATTGCTGTTGTTTTATGTTATTTGTAGTTGAAGTAGAGACTGAAACTGCGGATTAAGGGGGATGTGCCCGCGAAATTTAAATTTTCTTACGTTTTTTGCAAATTGCAGGTCAGTGTCAGGTTGTAGGTATGTTGATCTACATACCTATGATTCGCGCACGTATCAAATATTTATTTATAGAATTACTAGCGACCTGGCCCAGCTTCGCACGGTTTTTACGACATGACAAAAGATGAAGGTTTCTATGTTATGTCCAAGTTAAATATTAAGCACAATTATTATTATTATTTTTCTTTGGCTTATCTCGGCACCCTGGGGTCCCGGACCTTTGGAAGGCGTACGAGGGGCCGCAGCCAACTCGCAGAGGCCCCTTACACAATTTTAAATGACGAGGAGGTACCAGCCGACGATTATACCTGTATGCACTGTGCAAGTGCACCCAAGGACAACCCCCGGTTGGTGCGGGACTATTGCAGAACATGGAAACAGAACACATTGGGCCTATGGGTTTGGGTGGCTATAGTGGATTGGGTACCTTGAACTATGGAAGAACTATGTCCCCTGCCTGACCAATGTTATATAATATACACAGATAAATTGGCAGGGGGTGACTTGCACACTCAATAATGGGCCCTCGGAAACGGTCGCTAGCACATAGTGACGTAGCGACAAGGGGCAACATGTCCTGAGGTGCTTGAGGAGTGGAGAGGTATTCCACGGCTCTCAGAACAATCTCAGAGCCCGGAAGGTGGTCAAGATCCCTACAAGCACTTACTGGAATACTTCCTTCCTCCGAACACGTTTGCTCTTGCGAATCTCCACTCAAGCCCGCCAATAAAGGCAAGAATGAGGTGGGAGCTCTGTTCCCGTCAGTGTTCACTCCAGCCGGCCAATAAAGGCAAGCCAGAGGTGAAGAACAAGACTTCTCCCGGGAAATAGGGTCCGTGGGGTCGCTACTGCCCAACAGCTCGCCACATGCTGCCCTGCGGGTTCACGTATCTCTCTTGTTCTGGTTTCTCACCCTAGTCCTGTTTCGGCAAAGTAAACTCCATCGGCACAGACCCAGAGTTCGGAGCGCGTATCCCCACCACGACGTCAACGTAGAGATTTTTAGTTATAAGCACATAAAACCTTCCGGAATAAATTCTCTAAATGTTATTGAAAACCGCATACAAAATTCGTTGCATAGTTTAGAAGAACAACGCGGTCACACAGACAAACACGAAAAGCGACTTTATTTTATAATAAGTATAGCTAATCATTAGAATCGGCAATACAACTCCATAAGTTAAAATTTACCTCAAATCTCATGATTTCATGAAATAGTCATTCAATAGGGTAATATGAACTTAGAGAGTTGTATTCACCTAACCCAAGTGATAGCCAGTTATTTTTAAGATGCAGGTATAGCAACGGCCTTGAGTGGTTAGCTTGCGTGTTCTGTGCTGAGCTCACGCAACGCGTCGTACGACCATCCCATACAAATATTAAAAAAAACCGGCCAAGTGCGTGTCGGACCTCGCACAATGAAGGGTTCCGTAGTTGGGATGAATTTATGTTAAGAACAAACTTAACATTGTAGTTGAAAAACATGTTCTCCCATACATTCCAACTGTAAATGTAAGTTTGTACTCACAATATTGATAGATTTACCATGTTATTTTAAGACCACATACTTCTTATAGGTTTTCCTGTAATCTACAGGTAAAGATCTATTTCCTGTATTTTTTTCAAAATTTTAGGCTCAGTAGTTTCGGAGATAAGGGGGGGGAATGGTCAATTTTCGTCTTTTTTCTTAAATAACTTTAGAACAATTTATTTTAAAATTATAAAAAAAAAATACTTTTGAGACCCTCATAGTAAGCCCTTTCATTTGACCACATGGTGTAGTTTGCAAAACTTTTTTTTTTAATTTTCTTATTTGCCCCCCAAAAGTGACCTCTATATTCAAAATTCATTTATTTACTTTACCCGTTCGTGTTTGGGTCACAGAAATGCAATTATGTGTACCAAATTTCAAGTTAATCGGTCCATTAGATTCGGAGCAAATTGCCTGTGACAGACGGACAGACAGACAGACACACGAGTGATCCTATAAGGGTTCCGTTTTTTCCTTTTGAGGTACGGATCCCTAAAAACCGGCCAAGTGCGTGTCGGACCACGCACAATGAAGGGTTCCGTAGTTGGGATGAATTTATTTTAAGAACAAACTTAACATTGTAGTTGTAAAACATGTTCTCCCATACATTCCAACTGTAAATATAAGTTTGTACTCACAATATTGATAGATTTACCATGTTATTTTAAGACCACAGACTTCTTATAGGTTTTCCTGTAATCTACAGGTAAAGATCTATTTTCTGTATTTTTTTTCAAAATTTTAGGCTCAGTAGTTTCGGAGATAAGGGGGGGAATGGTCAATTTTCGTCTTTTTTCTTAAATAACTTTAGAACAATTTATTTTAAAATTATAAAAAAAAATATTTTTGAGACTCTCATAGTAAGCCCTTTCATTTGACATGCCACATGGTGTAGTTTGCAAAACTTTTTTTTTTTAATTTTCTTATTTGCCCCCCAAAAGTGACCTCTATATTCAAAATTCATTTATTTACTGTACCCGTCCGTGTTTGGGTCACAGAAATTCATATGTGTACCAAATTTCAACTTAATCGGTCCATTAAATTCGGAGCAAATTGGCTGTGACAGACGGACAGACAGACAGACAGACACACGAGTGATCCTATAAGGGTTCCGTTTTTTCCTTTTGAGGTACGGAACCCTAAAAACAGCTTATATCTAATGTCCACCCAGTAATAGGACTCGCTCATCAAGGAGCGCTGTCCAAATTAGATGTATTATTAATTTATTAAACATTAAAACAAAAGGTGTTCTAATAAAACACGTATAGTAAAAGATAAATAATTAAATTATAAAACAGTGAAGGTTTCATAAATAAAAATACGCTAGACAATTTTTGCGTGATTCACAGTTTTTTATCCGCATTAGACATAACTTTACAATGGTACAGTCAGCAACAAAAGTCGATCAACACTTGCAGTTTTTTAATGTTAATTATTAAGCGCAATATTTAATTCAAAATTCAAATTTTAAGAACATTAACTCTTAACAGTTAAACGAAAAAAAAGCAGTTCATCGAATCATTTTGTGTTAACTTAGTTAGATGATGTCAAAAAGTAGCAGTGTACTATGTAATATAAACATAATCTAAAATATTCACATAAAGTACTATAATTTAACGCGTGATTCCAGACGTTTAGACGTGATCTTCAGTTTAAAATCATTAAAAGTCGGTTATCGTCGCCGTAAGTCTCATGTGAAGGAGGCGAGCCTACCTATTGCTGCTGCTGAGAAATTCTTGGAAATAATACTAGTATACCTACCCAACCTGTAGATTGAAACTATATCAACACATTCAGCAGTTGCGCTCTCGATATTAAGAGAAAAGAATTTGCAAAAACAAAATAGGTAAGTAATAAAACACGACTGCCCAAAAATTACCAAAAAGTCAAAAATAACTTAATTTTGGACGGAAATAAGATTGCGGTATGTGGGTACACACGGCTACACATCAAGCTATATTTTTCCAGTTTACACTGACCTCTCATTATAAGGAAATCCTATACAATGCGAGATCAACTTATACTGGAAATTAAAGCTATAGCTTGATCTGTAGCCGTCATACCGCAATCTTTTAAGTCTGTAGGTATGTTTCTGATTTATTTGCAGTCTATTTGTTACTCACCCGGGATGACGCAAGGATTCTAACAATACCACATACATCTAAATCAGTCAAGGCATTTAGAAGTTATATTGGAATAAAGAAACACACATAAAATACATGAACCCTGAAAACATAACACTTTTTTTGCGCAGTCGTGTAAAAAAACTCAACTACAGTCAAATTCGCAAACCACATCATATTCTTAGTATGAAACTGACAGATGACAGGTGTCAATAACGTATTCTCTCGCCGGCCGGAATGTAATGACGGTTTAAATCCGACACGAGAGAAGATTATGCAAGAACAAAATTTTAATTAGCATGACACAGAAGCATCCACATTGACTTAGTAACTTCATTTCCAGAGTAATACCTGCCTAACCTACCTTCACCTTCCAAGCTTAATTATAATCCCTCAAATACCTTTCTACACCCACCCAGTGACCGAGACAGTGGGTTTATTTTAAGCCACACTTAAATCACTTTCGTTCGCAATTTCATCTAAAACTCATTGATATACAAGGGCCACATATGTAAGTACTGTTGAGGCTTTTAAGTCCCTTTTAAAACTCTTCAACACGGAGTTTCAAAGTTCAGAGACCTCACATTGTTCCTTGTGGAATAGAGTTGGAAGTTTACACGATTATTTCTATCTCTTTCCCGCACAGCGACTATAGTTTCAGTTCTATTGAGCGGAAATAGAATATAGTGAGTTTAGAAGGTCCATTCACATGGAAAGTATGATAAAATAAGCTTAGTATTACCCAAACTTATTTTACCTAAATAGAGGTAAGGTAGGTAAAATATGTCCGTAAGGATTGAGGGGCCACATCAGATTTTTTAAATCTGATCTCACCATTATTTAGCAGCAATGCAGCACGAATCACGAATTCTAGATTTAGCAGCATAGTTATATTTAATGCAAAAGTGGCTCCTCAATCTAAACGTCTGAATTGAGGAGCTACCTGGAACTCGATAAGTAATAAATGAATATTTTTGACATTTAGTAGCAATTGTGTATTGTGTGTAATTGTTGTTTGGGTGGTGGTGGTGGGGGTGGGGGGTGGTGGTGGTGGGGTGGTGGTGGTGGTGGTGGGAGTGGTGGGTGGTGGTGGGGTGGCTGGTGGTGGCTGGGGCAGACTGGATGCGGAAGGCGGAGGACAGGGTGTTATGGCGCAACCTTGGAGAGGCCTATGTCCAGCAGTGGACTGCGATTGGCTGAGTTGATTGAGGTGGCCACATTAAAGCAGCGTCAGCAGCTTTGTTCAGATCGTCAAAGGTGCAGCTGAACGGATATTTGGGACACTAGCAGATGGGGTTATAGTATTTCCAGGAGCACCCCACTCGCACTGGATGTTGACAGTTACGTTGGAGTAATTTTTGTAATACTTAGGAGGAAAACCAATTGCCACTACCTATAAGCGGGCGCACATCCAGACTCCGGGCTCATCATCATCATTTCAGCCGAATGACGTCCACTGCTGGACATAGGCCTCCACCAAGCACCACCACTTCGACCGGTACTGTGCTTCCCGCATCCAGCAGAATCCAGCGGCCTTTACAAGTTTATCGGTCCACCTTGTGGGAGGCCTTCCGATACGACTCAGGGCTGATACTACCGCACGTGTGGGAGTGGCGCGAGGAGGCGAAACGCCGGGGCGTAACTCCGCTGCCGCGAGAAATCACGGTACAGCGGACAGAGCTCCGGCGCGATCTCATGGCGACATGGAGAGTGCGATTGTCGCAACCCAGCGCTGGGCACGCCACAATTGCGACGGTAAGTCCCCTCTTTAAGGAGTGGTTGGAGAGGCGCCACGGTTTCCTCACCTGCCGCCTGACGCAGGTCCTCACCGGACACGGTTGTTTCAGGAGGTTCCTGTTTCGGATAAGGCGGGAGGAAACGCCCGGGTGTCACCATTGTGTGGATCGCCCGGAGGACACGGTGGAGCATACAGTGGAGGTCTGCCCGGCTTGGGCGGAGCACCGCCGTGTTCTCACGGTGGCGATCGGTGGCGGGGATCTCTCGCGTCCAAACCTGGTCCAGGCCATGGTGCGGAGCGAGAGTGCATGGGAGGCCGTCATCTCCTTCTGCGAAGCAGTAATGCTCGCGAAGGAGGAAGCGGAACGCGTGAGGGAGAGGCAACAACCTCGCCCTCGCGCCCCTAGCCACCGTAGGAGACGCCCTGGGCGGCGGGAATCTATCGCCGATTCCCGGCCACCGTAGGCGCGGGCTTGCGAACGACGAGTAATGGGCAGCTCGCCGTCCGGTAAGGACCAGGCCCGGGTCGACGGCGCGTTGTGTTCCACGCGCGCCTCAAAGAGATGTCAGCAGTGACGGGGTCAATTGGGCCGATGCCGCCGGGGTCGCGGGTAGTTCGAAAGAGATACCGTGGCCCTGGCACGGGCAACTGAAGGAACATGGGTGGGTTCTAGTCAGTAAAAGTCTGACACGCCCTCCCGCTCTGCCGAGAGCGGGAGAAGTCATTTGATGATTTCCCATCCACGAAAAAAAAAAAAAAGGCTGATACTAAGAATTTTTTAATGGAAAAACCTAACTACCCGATTGGAACCAGATTGAAACCGAAACCACTCCTTTTCATTTTTGATAATGATGAAAAAAATTTTGATTAAAAATATATAAGTGTTAGCTTTTTATAAAGCTTTTTGTTTTAATGTAACTAAATCTTGTTGATTGGGTGCAGATCGATTTGTTAGTTTTATTTAATTATTTGAGACTTTCTGCAACCCGACCGCACCGGAGTGCTGTAAATAAGTACTGTTTCCGGTTAGAGATCGGAAATCGATTGCCAACTGATTAAAATAATTTTTAATATTTTATTTCCGGAAGTTGCTTGGCACGACACCTATTTGCAGTTTTTAGATGTAGAAAGTTTTATAAGCTGCACATGGCAGTGCATTTTAAAGTTTTAGTTTCGTATAGAATAAAGAGCTATACGCTGCTCGTTTTCTTGTCTCAATCCGTTCCGGTTTCTTATACATATAAGTAGCGAGAAATTAAACTTCTGTATCTCTTTATATCGTGCCACAGCCCACAAATGTGTTGAAACAATAGAAGTTCAAAGTACACTCCGCAAGTTGTTCAAGTACCACCAGATTTGCATGCAGTTCGGAACGGTCCTTACTTTTAGAATGAAAGGTACCTAGTTACCTACCTATTGATTCGTTGGAAACAAATGACTTTGATTGGGCGGTACTCTTGGTACAGCATTGTTTTATTTATTGAGAGTTGCAGATGTTACATTTTGGGCTCATAGGTAGACTGGGTAAAGCAAATTGACTAAGTAGTCAATTTGCTTCACACTCATTTTCACTCATTTTCGTCACTTTGCTGTGTTATAACCATTTGTATCAAAGAATCACAGTTGTGATTCGAATATATGGACAATGAAATTGGTGCTCAATTTGCCCAATAATTAACTTCCCCGACATTATAAATCAATCTGCCTATCCTTTTCCCAACTATGTTGGGGTCGGCTTCCAGTCGAACCGGATGCAGCTGAATACCAGTATTTTACATGAAGCTACTACCTATCTGACCTCCACAACCCAGTAACTGAGTAATACAATACCCCTTGGTAAGACAGGTTGTCAGACTTTCGGGCCTCTGACGACCCGTGACGACTGTCAAAGATCCAGGAATGACAGCCGGGACCAACGGCTTAACTTGCTTTCCGAAGCACGGAGGGGTCTCGGTATGTAGCTAAAGATGGTCACCCATACACGGACCATCCCCCGGCAAGCGTAGCTTAACTTGATGGATCGACCCGTGCGGCTGTTATTACTTAGCCACAAACTCCTCTAAACTAAATAGGTCGCATAAATGGCCGTATATTTTATTGCGTTGTCTTAGAAGCTTGATTTTTTTAAAGCTTCAAGGGACCATAGACCTACGTATTTGGTATTAATTTCAACTTAATATCTACACTCATTCCTGAGAAAATGGGTCTTGACAGACTGACAGACCGATACGACGAACCAAAGGACATACCTACCTAACAGAGGTAAATAGCACCGAGGTGGACTAAAATTGGCCAAATTACTGTTTTATATGTTCTCATCCTCATTTTTAGGGTTCCGTATGTCCGAATGAAAAAACGGTACCCTTATAGGATCACTCGTGTCTGTCTGTCTGTCTGTCCGTTTGTCACAGCCAAAAATTCGGAACAAATGTTCCGAATCTAATGGACCGCTTATTTGAAATTTGGTAAATAAATGAAAATTGAATATGGTGGTCACTTTCAGGAGCCAAATAAGAAAATTTAAAAAATGTCTTGCATACTATTATATATGTAGGTACCGGTCTATGTTCTATGTTAGAGGATTTGGTTTCCATACTTAGTCCTTCATGTGTACTTTTGTGCGTGGGCCATGGCGACCGTCGGGGGTTACTCCAACCAGCCCACCTCTCTCCAGAAGTTGATTAAGTCTCCTAGTCCTATTGTGTGGAAGTGTATGTTTAGTGAGCCGCTTGTATGCTGCCCAGTAACGAGTGATGACGAGTAACGGTATCTAACCGCAACACAGTGACACTGCAATGGATAAAAGGACACAGCGGAGCACTGGGTAACGACGCAGCTGACGAACTAGCTAGGAGAGCATCCAGCACGTCTGTTTGTGGACCTGAGCCAATCGTACCCATTCCCTTCAACCAGTTACGCAGGTGGCTACAGGATTTCACCCATACACAAGCGGAGGGTTGCTAGTCCTTGACACCAGGCTGCAGACAGTCCAGGGAGGCTATGCCATCTCTAGATGGTACGCTAACCAGACGGTTATTACGTCTGGACAGGACCGGTCTTGCGACTGGTGGCGGGGACCATCACAGTACACTGCTCACTAAACAAACACTTCCACACAATGCAAATAACGGACAGTCCTCTGTGCAAGGCTTGCATGGAGGCTGAGGAAACCGTTGCGCACGTGCTCTTTGAATGCACAGGCGTCACCCAGATTAGAACAGAAACCCTCGGAATATCCCAATCTTTCACAGATGTTCTTAACAGACCAGGAGACTTGATCAACTTCTGGAGGGAGGTAGGCTGGTTGGAATAACCCCCGACAGCCGCCATGGCTAACGCACAATAGTCACATAAAAGCCTAAGCCGACGTACGCACTGACGTAAAAATATCGCGGTGGGATTTTATCGTGCACTGGATTTTCAAGTCTCGGTGTTGAGCCGAGCTTCGAGAATACAACATAACAACAGAGTGCATGCCAGCGCGTCGAAAAAACATACTGTTGAATTTTCAATGCTCGGCTAAACGAGAGTAGAAAATCCAGTGCGCGGTAAAATCCCGCCGCGATATCTTTACGTCCGTGTGAACGCCGGCTAAGTGCGGAAACCAAATCCTCTAACATCAAAATCATCTACTGCGCAAGTCAAACCACGTGGTGTGTCAAGCTCATCTTTAATGGCGCGTATTGTAGGTACCTATTATATTTAAGTGCTCATATAGGCACCAGGAGCGGCATGCGTCAACGGCAGGGGCGACTGCAGCCGCCGAGATGTCCAATGTGCTGCTCGTGTATTTAAGCACCGTACTCAAATACACGAGCTGCACGTTATCGACGGCTGCAATTGCTTCCGTATGAGCACTAAGCCGATGTTCGCACTGACGTAAAAATATCGCGGCGGGATTTTATCGCGCACTGGATTTTCAACTCTCGGTATTGAGCCGAGCATTGAGAATCCAACCTAACAACAACAGGGTGCATCCCAGCGCGTCAAAAAAACACACTGTTGGATTTTCAACTCTCGGCGCTAAGCAGAGCGTTGAAAATCCAGTGCGCGAAAAAAAATCGCCGCGTTATTTTTACGCCCGTGCGAACGTCGGCTAACACTATGCAACAAAAGTTATTTGGAATGACGGCAAAACCATCACAGACTATCAAAAAAAAAAAGTAAATTTTATTTTTATTTTATAGGCAAACTAAAACAGGTTGCCAACGTCCACGTATGCAGTAAAAATAACCCAGAATCTACCTATTTTATTTAAAAACTACACCCGTAGCAAGAACAATATTTGCTTTCTATTTCACTCTAGCGTGAAGACCGAATGGTGCAAGTTTTTATACCGACGCGCGATGTTTAATCAATTCAGTTTAAAAAGTTTTTATTCAGTTTTTTTTTAAACTGCGATCGGAAATGGAAGAGAAACATCGGTTACAGGTTCGGTTTCGGGTATCGGCTAAATTAAATAAAATCCTTCATTTGAATTAGATGACTATATCACGCTGCTATTCTCCGCAGGGGTAGGCAGTGGTGTAACGTCAGCAAAACAACTCGATTAACACTCCAGTTTCTAAAATCATAATTATTGAGCAAAACATTCAGTTGAAATCAGAACAAAAGTCAAATTACTTTTAAAAAAGTAAAAACCCACTTCAAAAACTTAAAACGAATAAAATAACTTTCTTAAAAAAACTTAGCAGCTTCTGAAGTCGGTGCCAAGCAAAGGTGCATGAAGACCTGAAGACCGACTTCAGAAGCTGTTAAGTTTTTTTTAAGAAAGTTATTTTAGTCGTTTTAGATTTTTGTAGTCGATTTTTACTTTTTTGAAAGTAAATTCATTTTTCCATTTTTAGTTGAATATACAACAAGTACTCGTAGGTATACATAGGGTAAGCCCAAGACGAACGAAAAGAAGAATCATCAAAATCCGCTTAGAAATGAGGGAGATACAGTACCTACATTATAACTAAAACCTTCCTGAAAGTATGTAGACCACGTCAGTGAAAGAATCATCAAAATTAGTTCATTATTTTTTGAGAAAATCAGGCACATACAAACATTCAGCATACTTACATTCATACCTACATACGGGTCGAATACAGAACCCCCTTTTTTGAACTCGATTAAAACAAGAAAGAAACATTGTTTTTCTGAACAAATAATTATGATGCACAAAACATAAAATAATCTAGTAGCCAAAAGCCTGGTAGGTATATTAATAGGTCGTTACCTATGAAATTGCCGTTTTGTATGAAAAAATTTAAACGAATTTTTTTCATGCATTTTTATTTGTATTAATCGAAGTAATCACCCATGCAATCAATGCATCTTTGCCAACGCAGTGGCAGTTTATTGATGCCCTTCTTAAAGAAATCAGCTGGACGGGAGGCAACAAATTCTTCAAAGGCATTTTGTACTGCCTCTCGGGTATTGAATTTTTTTCCCGCCAAGAAGTTATCCAAATTCTGGAAAAAGTAGTAGTCTGTAGGCGCAAGGTCTGGTGAGTAGGGCGGATGACGGAGAGCTTCCAACCCCAGTTCTTGCATTTTGGAGACCGTCTGCTGTGCAGTATGAGGTCGCGCATTGTCGTGCAGGAGCAGCGGAGACGAGCGATTGACCAATGCTGGTTGAACAAATGACTACTTTTGGAAAAAAAATCCATGTTTTTAAAATAAAATTAACTTGAAATTAGAATTCTTAGCACAAGGCAAGGCACGTCTCAACGCGTACTTCGCGCTGGCGATCATTGAGTTCGTGGGGCACCCATTTGTCAAGCTTTTTTACCTTGCCAATTTGACGCAAATGGACCAATATTGTTTTGACGCTAACGTCGTAAGCTGCTGCTAATTCCGCCGTAGATCGTGTATCATCAGCTTCCACAATCGCCTTTAATTCGTCATTGTCGACCAGTCTTCGGACGACCGCGAGGTTCATTTTTCAGGTCGAAATTTCCAGAACGGAAGCGAGCAAACCAATAACAAGTGGGTGCGTTGGTTTGTAGTGTTAGCTCCGTAAACGTCGTTGATGTTGCGTGCCGCTTGTGCCGCGTTGCTGCCACGACGGTACTCATATTCCATAATTACTCGAATTTTTAACGTATCCATGATGACGAAAAAGATTGAAATGCGATGAAAATGTAACACTAATCAATAAACAAATGACTACTTTTGGAAAAAAAAATCCATGTTTTTAAAATAAAATTAATTTGAAATTAGAATTCTTAGCCAAACAAAAATTATTTTGATTTGAAATGGCCAGTACTGCAGAACGGCAATTTCATAGGTAAAGACCTTGTAAAGACCTAATATAAAGCCGAAGAGGTTGTGTTTTTGTTTGTTTGTATGTTTGAACGCGCTAATATCTGAAACTACCAGTCAGATTTGAACAATTGTTTTTGCATTTGATAGCCCAATTCTTGAGGAAGGTTATACGTTATTTAGCATAAAGCTACGCTTTCGGGAGCCGAGCAAAAAGAAAAATGTCGGAAAACGAAGTAAAAGCGCAGGACAGGCGATGCGATGCGACGGGGTGGGTCGGGGTCGGGGGACAAGATATTTCACACAGACCAAAGGCATAAACCACTGTAGTAACAAACCGTGGTTACATACTCTTTGACACAGACAAAGTCGCGGGCAGAAGCTAGTTCTACAATAAAATAACAAACAAAAAGAGAAATTGAAAGAAGTTTTACAATATAGAGTATATTGTAAAACTTCTTTCAATTTGTCTTTCTCGTGAAATGCAATAAATACCTACTTGTTATCTGCTGTAATTATAATATTAGCTCATCGCTTTTTTTTGCATGCTGAAAAAAGTAAGCAAAATGTGAGGAACTATTTTATATTTAAGACCTTTTATGTAACCTAGCATATTTTATGCAAATAAAGATATTCTATATTCATCACTGACGAGTCCAGTCAAAAATTATAGTATCTACGTACTACAGACATTTTACATCATATACTTACACTTTACATTCATTAATATTATGTATATATCATACTTCTTTATTGATTTTGCATTAATATTTTGCCAATCGGTCTAAAACGATTTCTTTTCTTTAATTTTCATTGTTATGACACTTATGTCAGGCTGTCAAGCTATCATTACTTTTTCTTCCAAATTTTCTCTCAGTTTTTTACTAGTTTAGTCTATGAAGGTTACTTTTGATTTCAATAATTTAAATTATTTTTATCAATATGTTAGCCCAAATATTGTATTTTATAGATAATTATGATTGTTTACTGAATAACTGTATCCTAAATTAGATTTATAAAAATAATTGACACGCTCTCAGAATTCAGTGAAGAGGTTCTTGAATGAATATTGATATTTATGGCCGATTCGATTACTGACAAGTGGCATTTTTTGAAAGAAAGACTTCAAAACTGGAAAAACTCTAAAAAAAGAACGTGGTGAAAAATTTTGATACGAGACAAGGCTTTATAAGCGAGGACTACCACATTCCGAGGCTTTTTCGATCCTGAATTCCGTGAGGGAAACATCTTCACGATAAGAAGTCAAATTATAAATACTGATTGAGTCGGGGTCTCCGTGCTGACGATACCGACCCGTGCTTCTTTGGATTTATCAGGCCTCAGCGCTGACGAGGCCTGATATCTGGCCTGGCCTGGTGCCGTACTTCAAAGTTTCCTTTTTAACCGACTGCAGCGAAGCCCAAAAGGAGGGTTAAGTGTTACTAAAAATCTGGGTCTTTAAAAATAATTTGTATTTCTTATCTTAATTTCCTAAGTTATATTTTGTTTACGTGTCTATTCCCTTCTTATTTCTTTAGTTGAGTAGATTCGTTACAAAATCAATCCCCAAATCAGGCTTAATCAATGGGCATTTCCATCAGAATTATGTAGGTATGTACAACCTATCACAAATTCACAATATACCTAGGTCCCCAATATACAGTCGCCGACTAGCTTGGGGACCAGCGCATAAAACAAAATAAAGATCACCTACAGTTAGCTGACGTACGCACGGACGTAAAAATATCGCTGCGATTTTTTTCGCGCACTGGATTTTCAACACTGCTTAGCGCCGAGAGTTGAAAATCCAATAGTATGTTTTTTCAACGCGCTGGGATGCACTCTTGTTGTTAGGTTGGATTATCAATGCTCGGCTCAACTCCGAGAGTTGAAAATCCAGTGCGCGATAAAATCCCGCCGCGATATTTTTACGTCCGTGCGAACGTCGTCTTACAGACAGAATGTTAGATAGGTACCTACTAATTTTAAGATAATTCAATTTAGATACTTTATTTCAGATAAATCCATATTAGGTACCTATATAGTGTTAGTAGTTGTATAAATAACTTAGCCTAATCAATCTGCCTAGCCTTTTCCCAACTATGTTGGGGTCGGCTTCCAGTCTAACCGGATGCAGCTGAATACCAGAATTTTACATGGAGCGACTGCCTATCTGACCTCCACAACCCATTAACTGGGTAATACGATACCCCTTGGTAATACTGGTTGTCAGGCTTTCGAGCTTCTGACGACCCGTATCGACTGTCAAAGATCCACGAATGACAGCCGGGACCAACGGCTTAACGTGCTTTCCGAGGCACGCAGGAGTCTCGATATGTAAAGATGGTCACCCATCCACGGACCAACCCCGGCAAGCGCAGCTTAACTTGATGGATCGACCCGTGCGGCTGTTATTACTTAGCCACGAGCTCCGCCTCAGATAACTTAGCCTAATGTTAGTATTAAATTAAATTAATAATATAAGCACCTAAACCACACCTGTCCAAATAAACCAGTGAACCATTGAACGAATAGTAATAAAACGAACGAACGAGCAGTAGTATAATAATTTTAACAATGTTTAAATACTTTTATAATTACTAGCTTTCGCCCGCGTGGTAATTTCGATAAATAGCAGCCTATGTCCTTTTCCAGATCATTGTCTACCAGTGTGCTAAATTTCATCCAAATTCGTTCAGCCGTTTTAGCGTGAAAGCGTAACAAATAAAAACCTCACTTTCGCATTTCTATTATTAGTTGGGATTATTATCAGGAAAGTTTCAATGGCAGTTGGCAGCCCATACTCTGAGTGAATGATGAGCCTTCAGCCAGATTAATATCAATAGACTTTATAACTCAAACTCGAAGCATTTGTTTCAATTAAATCATTTACAAGCACTTTCGAATTGTCAAGAAGTCTTTCTTTTAAATAAAATAAAAAAATACTTATTATTATATAGGTACCTACTTAGTTACTTAATAATAACATCTACGAGTAATAACCAGTCAAACCCATAATCCTAACTAATATAATATAATAATAATAAATGTGAAAGTGAGTTAATTTGCTTGTTTGTTACGCTTTCAGATAACAAAAGTAGTCCAATATATTTATTTCCATATCTTGCAACCAACCGGGGGTTGTCCTTGGGTGCACTTACATAATGCGAACGGGGATAATCGTCGGTTGGTGCCTCATCTCATTAAAAGACGTCTAACGGGCCCCTGCGAGTTGGCTTCGGCCCCTCGTATGCCTTCCAAAGAACCGGGACCCCAGGGACCCGAGATAATGTCAAAAACGTTTTAAAAAATAACAATATGTTAAAATGTAGGTGTTACACCTCTGCCTAACTTAGGAAGAATGCAAGCGTTAAGTACCTACATAGTTTATTTATGGTTCAAAAACTAATTATGAAGAAAAAAAACAACATTTTTCTTGTGTCATGGAATTTAATAGGTTTAAAGAATTTATTTCTCATAAGAACTTAACTAACAGTAAATAACCTAATTATATTAAATCATCATATTTTAATTATGTTATAAACATGTATTATTTCACATAACATAACATAACATCACGCCATTCCCGGGAGAGTTAGGCAGAGGTGCACCTTAGCATGTAGGCACGTCCTACTTACACCTACGTTTCACCAGTTATATTTAAGCCCCATATACAGGGTGTCCAGTAAATAGTACGACATACTGCAGGGGGTGATAGCTTGGGTCAATACCTACCAAAACAACACAATATATGTTCAGCAAAATCTTACGGATTTACAGTTTTACAAAATTTAAAAAGTTAAGCGATAAGAAAATTGTTGTGTGAAAATTTTAACAAAAAGTACTATTTCTTGAAAACATTCTTGTTTTTGATAGAAAAAAGACTTATCAATGAGTAAAGTAAATATTCACAAATAATTTGATGTAAAAAAAAAATACTAGAAAAGGAATTTTTCATTACGAGATGCTTAAAAATCTGTTTCAAGGTAGAGATTTTCAATATTTCGGAAAATTTTGTAAAACTATAAATCCGTAAGATTTTGCTGGACATATATTGTGTTGTTTTGATAGGTATTGACTCAAGCTATCACCTCCTGCAGTATGTCGTGCTATTTACTGGACACCCTGTATAGGGGTTGAGCCTATTGTCTTCAACTGGGCATAAATCCAGAGAAAAGAGAGAATATTAATTGATTATTTTAATTTATTTACTATTAATTGCTACCTACCTATATTTTAAAACACACTTATTTTTTCAAATTATGTATCTCACATGAAATGATGATAATTAATATGTTGCCTACCTACCTATAAAGAAAATCCTAATTTCCAATTTTTTTAAGTTTTTTTTTCGATGAGATGCAATGGAATATTTTATTAAAACTTCTTTTTTCATCAATGCTGACCTTAATAACAATTTGAAAAAGGTTGATTTAAAAAGAAAACTGTCATTTGGTTCAATTGTTTTGTAATTATTTTGGTGTTATTTTGTCAATTAATCATTAAATTGACTGAATAGTGTTTTTAACTCTGTTGATTCATCACATAAGAAGAAAAAGATAAGATAAGAAGGTAAGGTAGGTAGGTAAGATATATTATAAAATACTTAATGTTTTGTGTTCAAAATCTATACTTATTCCCTTCTATTATGATTATCAATCATAGCAATTTTTTAACCCCCATTGGAAACAGAGGAGTGTTATGTTTAATGTGTGGATCTGACTGTGGCATAGTTGCTCCCAAATAACTGAACTGATTTAAATTTTCTTATTTTTTTTAAATATCCCATAATAGCAACAGAGCACCATGTAAAATACTGGTATTCTGCTGCATCCGTTTACACTGGAAGCTGACCCCGACATAGTTGTAAAAAGGCTAGGCAGATTGATTGATAATTACTTTGTGGCTGTTGCAGTACGTCTTCTTCTATACATCTCAATCAGCCATCATCTTAGTATTCAGCCACTTTCTGGTCATAGGTACTCTCTCTCATCTTCAAACAAACCATTCAAAATTTCTTTGGACTTTCCCTACGCTTATAGCCCTCCACAATCCTGAAAGTCACATGCCCATGACTTGACAATCAATTTTAACCAATTTCTCGGTTGCTAGGACTGTTATCAGAATTTATTATTTAAGTATGTAAAAATAGTAAAATGCTACTAACTCTAACTACTTACCTATTTATCATAGTTCTCACATAGTAGTACCTAACTAGTTATTTTAACTGCAACAAAATACAATGGCAAAAGAGGTCTTTCTCCTTATAACTTAAACTTTTTGGAACTCAAACAGTAAAAACTGAATAAAATTGTTGGCTTTTCAGTGCCTGTAGGTAGGTATTATACCATCTACTTACCTTTTTAAATTAGGAACCTATAGTCATTATAATTGTAAGTATTAGCCAGTAGGTATACTACTTATAGTAGTCTTTTACTTTGAGCTCATTGACTGCTCAGTGTTCACATTACTTTCACTAGGTACTTACTGTTCTTTCAGCACTTTTTACTAGATTTTTTTCAATTTTGTTTCACATGCCGTGATCCCACAAAATTAAGCATTGATATGCCCTATTTCTCTACGGAAGATAAATAAGAAGATGATAGTAACCATTGATATAAACACGCAGTTATGTACGAGTCAATGATAGTAACATTGTGAAAAACAAGGGTTTAATTACCGGCCGTTACATTCACTGCAATTACAATAATTTATTACATAAATTGCTGATTCCATAGTTTCCGCGTAGGATCCAATGTTTTCCATACCATACAATCTTTTAATTTAACACATTTGTCAGATAATCGTTTAAACCTTAATGTATTAGAAAAGTTGTCTAACCTCAAACAATAACAAACAAGTCATAGACAGACAGAATGCTCAGTATGTATAACTTGACATTGTTGTGTGAATGGCGCTGCTTGTGTCAAACTCAGTACATTTATGTCTAGTTCCAAAACTTACCGTGCCTGTTGATAATCTGTAAGTTTTGACATAGGAAATCGTTCGGACTTGGAACGCAGTTGACTATTTATCTCGCTCACTCTTAAACGTTGATCTTGCTATTTCACTCTTTCACTAGGTAGGACGCAATCGTGTATGTAACCTCAGGTAAAAACACTATGTTTCTCTCTTTTTCTCACTTACGTGGTGTTGCATATCCTACGTTTTGTTTGCATGGATGATGGATCATTTTCATTCTATCGTCCGACTTCAAGATAACACAACGTTTTCACTGTGCAGTGTTTTACAAAATGGCGTCAACAAGCAAAGATATACCGGTAAGAATAATTGCCAATAAATACGAAGATAACTGGAGTTTGAGTGATTCAGAAATAGAATTAATTAAAACTGAATTCAATGAAAAATTACACGATCATTTTTTGTCAACGAGAAACTTGGAAGCATGCTCATTAACCCTTAATTGGGCGCACCCAAAAAGTTGCATTATCGGTCGCGCGGGGTGTGTTGCACCCCAGAATTAAATATTGAAATAAAATACGAAATACATGCAAAATCAGACTTTTATTTATGAGAACATTTTGACTTACACATTATTCATCTCTTAAACTTCTTATTGATGTATATAATTAAAAAAATAACAAGAAAAAAGGACTTTAATAAACACTAGTTTTCTGAGATACAATTTTGGCAGACTACTACCATATGGTCATTGCACACATGTTCATGGCACTTGGAGCAATTAGTCTTTGTTTTCCTATCCTTAGTTCTCGGACATTATGGCACCTTTTATATGAAGAAGATCTGCCTGCTCCAGAAACAGTTACTTGGTCCTGACTTTCATGTTGCCGTTTTAGGCGTTTTTGCAGCGGTCGCGGAAGTATTGGTAAGTTTGCTCTCGATATTTGGTGAGGTTTGACTAAATCGTTCTTACCCTAGAGTCTGGTGCTTGTTTGAACCATTTTGTTTTTCCATTCTTTCCGAGGTAAAATGATTCATTACGTCTTCCATGACTTTGAAAAGAGCTGCCAAAGTTTTGTAATGGGACCTCATCATCACTACTCCATCGATCATTGGATTCGTTTTCGCTTTGCTCTGATTCACTGACATGATCACTCAATATAACTTCACGTTCTTGCTCATTTTCAGATGCACTATCGATAGCCTTCTCTTCTTCTTCCAACACCTGACCAATTTGCAGATCGTTCAAGTTACGTGACATTTTACAGATAACCTAAAACAAAAATCACAATGTAACCTCAAAAATGTCAAGATATTGAAAATTTACTATATTCAATATTACTGTAATTATTATTAGTCTAATAAAAATATTTTAGAGCATACAATAACAAACTAACAATATTTACTTACCCGGAATTTAGACTACACAAACAGTCACCTGGGGTGTCGTGCACCCCAAACACGCTCTCCAAGCCCAACCGTTCACAACCGGGCGCCGCTCGCAACTGTATTGTAAACGTCAAACGCGTTTACGAAGCTACCTAGAAGACCAGCGCACTAATTTAATTTTTTTTTAAGTTATGATCCTGGCAACATGCGTTGGGGTGTACGACACCCCACGCGCCCAATTAAGGGTTAAAGAGTCAGAATTGTCTCGATCCATTGATGTTAAAAATAAAAAGAGAGGAAGAGAAATCGCGTCAGGATAGCAGCTACATTAATAATTATCGAGATAATTATAAGATTGTTGAAAGTAAAGAAGGAAAAGAAAGGTTATTATTAAAAGGCGAGGATGGCAAATACAAAGTGTTCCTTCCTTGGGAAGATATCTTTGACATTTATTGGAAAACACATTTAAAATATTGCCATCCTACAACTGAGACGCTTATGCACATTTTGCAAGATGACTACATAATAAATGATTTTGCGATTCAAAATATTCGCGAAGTCTGTTACACTTGTTCGGGAATAAAAAAACCGTACTATCGCTTAGCATTAGATATAATATCAATGAGTGGAAGGCCAGACTATGCTTTTACTCACATTATGGCTTGCCAAGACATGTTCACTGGGTTCATTCACTTGAGACCATTGAGCGATGACACTAAGGAAAGTGAAATTTGTGTGGAGCTGCTTAGAATCTTTATGGATTTTGGCCCACCTAAAGAAGTAGTTATAAGCAGTAACGTTTTTCAAGTAGCACTTGATCAAATTAAACACCTTACTACATTCGCACCTATTCCAATTGCAATTACTAAAGTAAATCCAGACACTGAGAAACTAGATCGTTTAAGGAATAGGATCACTGTATGGATGAAGAAGAACAATTTTGAAAACTGGGGCATTGCCTGTTACGTAGTACAGTTGCATTTGAATAATGAAAGTAAAGGAATAGGAATAAAGTCACCATTTGACAACGTTTTCAAAAAATTTGAAAGTCGTGGAATCGAAGCTTTGCCTGAAACGGATGTAGGAATAGATAAAGGGGTATCTACAACATCACCGATAGACTTCAATGCCATAAGCTTGTCTGCTAGAGAGAGTGCAGGACAAGCAAGTCCTGGTACGTCTTCTTCTGGAGAATGTCAATACATTACCGATGAAACTATAGGTGGTACTGAAACAGAATTCAAGGCGACTTCCGATGATGAAATGATGCTATTAGAAGACAATGATCCGCTTGCATTGATTGATGAAACTTTAAATCTGTAGATGTTCGACTGTGAAGAGCAGAGCTCAAAGCAGAACCAGAAAGAATACATGATAGTAAATGGCATAGTTTTGATTCAAGATAGGTATATACGGAGAAATGTTCACATAAAAATCTGGAGCCTGAGTTATAACTATGGTTCTTCGTTGTCCGATAGGTGCCATGTCCATGTGCAATGTGATGAAACCTGAAAGAAGAAAAGTTTATTTGAGAAGTACCTACACGAGAAGAAAATTATGAAGGGCTCTCCCCTTCATAATTTCTTAATTTAATTTTAGTAACTAAGCTCGGACTTTTAATTAGCTGCATTCAATGATATTTGGCAGCATTAAAATGAAACTTCTGCTGTCATTTCTACTATCATTCGGAGAAAGAATTTACTGCAGCTAATTAAAAGGCGAAACATAGTAATTTTTCTGTGTATGTGTGTTTATGGACAGACGCCAGCACATCAAGCTACCACAATCTGTCAAATTTCTTTAATAGATTTTCATCTTTATTGCTAAAGCAGTAGGTTCAAGGTTGATTGGGAAAATTTGACAGTTTCGGGTGGCTTGGCCTGCTGGCATCTGTACCTATATCAAACTTGCTCACTTGTTAGAATTTCATTTGTTTATAGCTGCTAATAATGTTGTACTTTTTAAAAATTTGAATGTTAAGCCAATCTTGAGACCTTGGGTCTTTAAAATAAAGTAGGTTGGTATGTTTAACTGATTTCCTATGATAATGTCTTGGATTACATCGACCACTAATAAAGAACTTCCTCTTTATTAGTGATCAATGTTAGGTTACATAAGTGTCTTATTTCTGTTATTTCAGTTTTAGAAACGTCTAAACTGAGTAAGATAAAGGTGCCGATTCTGTTGTGCACAAAGAAACTTAATTTAGGCTATTGCTAACTTTTCTCTCTAATAAAATAAGAAAGAGACAAACGTAAATTAGAGCTGTCAATTTTAGTTGAACTAATATTTCCATACAAATTTAGACGACACATAAAAATGTCGACTAAAAACACTGTGAACCGCAAGGCGTAAACTAGGTTGACAGCTCTAACTTAGTTCATAGCTATAGCCGTCCTTTTCTCGCGCTGCCTGTTAGTAAAAGATAGCGATTCTCTAATTTTAGTTTAGTTATCGAACAAGAGAATCGGCCCCAATATTAATTTAAGACCTAATTATTTGTATGCAAATAAATGACTACTTAATTTAATTTTGGTTTGGTTTTCATTCAACGTTGAATGGCGAAGCAGTGGTGGCGCAGTTTTACGGCCGCGACTTACGACTTCTAGGTCATAGGTTCGAACATAGACAGGCGCGCGTTACTTTGTGTAAATTATTTCATCACCACTACTCTCAAAACGATAAAGGAAACTATTCGTGAGGAAACCGGCATGTCCTAGAACCAAAAATTCGAAGACGTGACATCTGCCAACCCGCACTGGGCCCTCGTGGTGGATTACGGCCCCCTCCCTCTCACCAATAGGTGGCCTGTGTCCCAGCAGTGGGTACATTATATGCCGACTATGCTTATTCTATTCAATTCCTACTGACATCACATTCTGGTGGTGGATAGCTATTAGACTAGGCGTGTAACGTTTCATCATCGACATACCCTTACAAAATAGTTTGTACCTACTTACCTACTCACACTGAATAACTGGTGGTCCGTTTTGGTATATTTTATTGGGTATAATGGGCAATGCGTAGTGACTATCGTTAGTGGCCATCTGATGCATTTTTGTTTTAAATGTCCTTTGCACCTTTGATGGAGTGGGCTGTAATCTACCTACCACGGGGTTCCAGTGTGGGTTGGCAGGGGCTACCTGGGTTCGAACTCACAAACTACAGCTCGTATGTCGGGGGTACCACTGTTCTCTTCATAGCTCAACAATCGAAAAGCTATTTAAGGCGCCTTATCGAAAAAAATAGCAAAGTCTCTTACCATACTATTAGTTATTAATATTCTTAATCCATGAGGTAATCATCAACTTTCTTCGTTGAAAGTACAGACCCCAGCACATCGAGCCACCCGAACCTGTCAAATTTTCCCAATCAACCGTGAACCTAATGCTTTAGCGATAAAGATGAAAATCTATTAAAGATATTTGACAGATTGTAGTAGCTTGATGTGCTGGCGTCTGCACATACCTACCTTTTTTTTTATCGTGGAGAAATGCTCATGCATACTGCACTAACACGGAGAGATAGTGCAGTTATGTGGGACTCTAACCCACTAAAACTCGACGGTGTACTCCTCTCTGCCGCTTACGGCGGGAACACGGGAACGCGTTAACACTCATCCGTGAACCCGCCGCGGCTGTCCGTCACCGAACCCTCCTCTGGAGAGTACTCCCCATCACCGGTGCACCAGAACACATTGCACGCCGTGACCACCCCAGGGACCAAACCAGCACATGGGCGTCAGACGACCCCGTGTCTGGGCATGGTCCCCCTTTTTTTTTTTTTTTTGTGGATGGGAAATCATCAAATGACTTCTCCCGCTCTGGGCAGAGGCGGGAGGGCGTGTCAGACTTTTACTGACTAAAACCCACCCATGTTCCTTCAGCTGCCCGTGCCAGGGCCACGGTATCTCTTTCGAACTACCCGCGACCCCGGCGGCATCGGCCCAATTGACCCCGTCACTGCTGACATCTCTTTGAGGCGCGCGTGGAACACACGCGCCGTCGACCCGGGCCTGGTCCTTACCGGACGGCGAGCTGCCCATTACTCGTCGTCCGCAAGCCCGCGCCTACGGTGGCCGGGAATCGGCAATCGATTCCCGCCGCCCAGGGCGTCTCCTACGGCGGCTAGGGGCGCGAGGGCGCGGCTGTTGCCTCTCCCTCACGCGTTCCGTTTCCTCCTTCGCGAGCATTACTGCTTCGCAGAAGGAGGTGACGGCTTCCCATGCACTCTCGCTCCGCACCATGGCCTGGACCAGGTTTGGACGCGAGAGATCGCCGCCGCCGATCGCCTCCGTGAGAACACGGCGGTGCTCCGCCCAAGCCGGGCAGACCTCCACTGTATGCTCCACCGTGTCCTCCGGGCGATCCACACAATGGTGACACCCGGGCGTTTCCTCCCGCCTTATCCGAAACAGGAACCTCCCGAAACAACCGTATCCGGTGAGGACCTGCGTCAGGCGGAAGGTGAGGACGCCGCGGCGCCTCTCCAACCACTCCTCAAAGAGGGGACTTATCGCCGCAATTGTGGCGTGCCCAGCGCTGGGTTGCGACAATCGCACTCTCCATGTCGCCATGAGATCCCGCCGGAGCTCTGTCCGCTGTACCGTGATTTCTCGCGGCAGCGGAGTTACGCCCCGGCGTTTCACCTCCTCGCGCCACTCCCACACGTGCGCGAGGACTTTTGCCTCCAGATCCCATGGCGGTAATCCGGCAAGGAGGCACGCCGCCTCACAGGAGACCGTGCGGTATCCCTGGACTAGCCGGATGGCCAGGGCACGGTCCCCCTGCGATGGTCACGCCATGGTCCTTCGGCCGCAGATGATAGGGAGAGCGGCCAACGTCATAGCGACACTCCTCTTCCCCCGCGGTCCCACTGTGTCCGCCATCAGGCGGTAGCGACCCCGTCAAGGCCGCAGAATGTAGGGAGAGCGGCGCACCGCAATACTGGCACTCCTCTCCCGCCGCGGCCTCCAACTCTCAGCCGCGATGCCTCACATGCGACATCGCGGCCCGCCTCAGTTGTGATTTTTATTGTAAAGAAAAAACAGCGTCCATGAAGTATTGCATTTTTCATCTATGGTTGCCTGTCAGTAAATAAGGAACTTCATAGGCGTGCTAAAATGTCAAAAGTAAAATGGTTGAAAAGATTATACTTAGCTCAATTTTCTCTAGTCATGGCCTTACCTATCTTACTATCTTATCTAAGAACACGTTACCTTGGCTAGAACCTGTATAACGTATACTTAGGTTAAAACCTGATATTCCTGCGGGTCAAGAACCGGACAAAAGCTAGAATTTCTAGTAAGCCTAGCCTTCACCGTGGGTGACCAAGCCACGGCTACTGAGCCGCCCCGCCTCGACAATGCGGGAACTTACCGGGGGGCTACAGTCCTTAATTGTTATTTTAATTCCTGACAGCAGCAATCCAACAGCAACCTTATGGTAACAAGAATAGAGATCACTGTGATTTTGACGGTGTTGCAATATCAGAGGTAAAATAACTGTGAAAGGACTGTAAAATGCGAAAGATTAATTCCGAATTTTAATCGAAAAGCAGTTTGAGGCGCCTTATTGAAAAAAGTAGCAGTCTTTTACTACACATTTAATAACACCGTAGGCAATGATATATATCATTGACCGTAGGTATATAAATTCATGAGGAAATCATCCACTTTTCTACGTTAAAAGTGCCCGTTGTAAATACCTATTTCAATTAAAACAAGAATATGCCTGAATCCTGATTTTTTCAAAGGAATAAGCTAGTGTTTACTGTTTTATCTCACCCTTTCGTCAGTTAACAAATCGTCCAAATAGTAGGGCTAAATTATTTGAACTCTGTCTGCCATTCGCACAAAGCATTCGTGGAACAAATAAAGCACATTTTTGTATCAAAACATTACTTAGATAGTCAACTGACGTTTGACGTTAATTCAACATTCAATAGATACCTACTCTGCGATTCTCGGAGACAATGACAACCGCCAATTCTGCCTTTTGTTTCTTTTTTTCCTTTCGATATTGACACGAAACCTTTTTAAGAATGTTAATGTTTTTGCTAAAAGCGAAATCCTGAGATATCAAAGTAAACTTACTCGGTCTTGCTACAAAACGAGGTTTTTCTCCCGTCATGGTTTAAACCATCGAGTCAGTTTCTGTAATAAGAACCTAGCTGTGATAAAAATACAGTTATCTATACAAAACTGACAACTCAGGGTTGAAATCTAGTATCGTTTGGCAGGAGGAGGGGTGGGGTAAGGAGGGTGGAGGGGGGTACCCCCACTCCCCTGGTACCACTCCCATGAAAAGGTAATGCACCGTTCTTGAGAAACACTAATTATTATTGTAAACCTCAAAACACTATAAAGTTGCTTCTGCAACGTCTCCGGCGCTGCGGGAAATGCAGCCCCTTCGTCCTTACATAACAAAGGGTAGGCACCCATGCTCACTTCAGCAGCTACGGCTCGCACGAGTACCAAAGCTTTGTTACAGCGGGCGGGGGCTGCTGTCACCCCGCGCCTCTAAATTTTTATATACACTAGGGGTAGCAGCCAAAAGACTACGTGGAGTCGGGATGCCCGATTTTTTTTTTTTTTTTTTTTTTTTTTTTTTTTTTTTTTTTAAGTATGAAGTGGGGGAACAAACTTCCTTCTGAGCAGGATTTCTAGGTTGTTATATTTATTTATTTATTTATTTATTTATTTATTTTATTTGTTAACATAGGTAAAAATAAAATACAGATCTTATGTTTGATTAACAGAGCGCTATGTTATGCCAGGAGGCGTACAAATATGGTTTGCAAATCTAGCATAATATTATAAATTAAAATGTATTAAAAATAATTGAAAAAAAAAAGAAACATGCATAATTATGGTATTAAATTAGAAAATAAATTGAACAATTACATATTATTTAATACTCAAATTATGTCGGACCTTAAATGAGGAATTATTAAAATGTCAAAAAAAAAAAAAAAATATCTATGTCAAAATAATTAAAATGTCAAAATTATTTGATGTCACTAATAATAATTGCAAATCTAAATTAATTCGTCATTTAAGAATTCATCAATAGTGTAATAACATTTATCAGTTAAGAACAATTTCATTTTTTTCTTAAATTGTGTAAAATTTAATTCTTCTAAGGCGTCTGGAATTTTATTATAAATGCGTGGAGCCATACCCAGGACACTATTTTTTACTAATGCAGTTTTACATTTAAAATTACTCAAAGAATTTTTGTACTGACTACGAATTGGAACATTTCGTACCATTGTCATTTTTTCAAAAAGGTTGGGATTTGTTTTGACAAAGATACAAACTTCCAATATGTATAACGCCGGTAGCGTAAGTATTTTTAATGATTTAAATAAATTTATAAAAACAAACAAATGACACTGACACATGACGCAAATGGCATATTTTTTTTTAATGTTTCGTTTCATCGCTCAGAACAATAACTAAAGCTGTTCTGAGTTTCATCGACTTCGCACGACATTTTACACCACAGAAATGTATAGTGGTACAGATTTGGTTGTCAATCACCCATTTTATTTTTAACGTTTCGTTTCAATATTTATCTGCTTTGAGGTTAAAATAACATGTGTAGGTATTATGTATATTATTAGGTATATGTATATGTAGGTATTACATAATTATGTACGTGTCTAATACCTGCACCCAAATTACGATGCTTATTTTTTTTTAATTATTTTTTTTACATTCTCCTTGACATAATAGATTATTATTAAGGGGGATGCAATGGTAGCCCGCAAAATTCAAATTTTCTTACGCAATTTTTGCAATTTGCAAGTCAGTGTCAGGTTGTATGTAGATTAAAATATGATTCGCGGCCGTTACTAATATGGCTTTACAGAAATGGAATCATTAGAATCAGCAATACAACTCCATTAGTTAGAATTGACCTCAAATCTAGCGATTTCATGAAATCATGAGGCTACTTTATAACCCGGTAGTATATTTCCGTGGGCTAGTTTCCGAACTTCACGCGGGCCAAGCCGCTAGCAGAAGCTAGTCTCAAATAGTGTTAAGTAAATGCTATATCACCAAAACATTTTCAGTAAGTAGGTACTTTAAACAAAAACACCCAAGACATGCAAATGAGACGAAATATAAACAACTGAAGGAGTAACAATTTAAATTCTATTAGACAGAGTGTCTTACTGCTCTTTTTTCGGAGCTCTTCCTATAACAGCGAATTTTAGACATCGCGTCGTTCGTTCTGATATTCGTAAGGTTAGTGTGGATGTGAGTGGTTAGTCTAAACAGTCTAATTTATTTATACCTACTCTTCTCGTTTTTATGGTTCCGTAGTCAACAAGGAACTCTTATAGTTTCGCTATTTCCGTCCGTCTGTCCGTCCGCAGCTTAGCTCAGAGACTCTTAGTACTAGAAAGCTATAATTTAGCATGGATATACATATTCATCACGCCGACAAAGCGATAAAAAAAATCATGAAAAAAAAATTTTTTTAGGGTACCTTCTGTACACGTAAAGTGGGGATGTTTTTTTTCTCGTCCATGACCATGTGTGGGGTGTTGTTGGATGGGTCTTTCAAAAATATTGTGGGTTTGTTGAAACAATTTTTCGATTTAGGGATCCGTTTCAGAAATATGAAGCTTTAAACTGCTAATTTTTGTTAGAGTAAATTGTCCCCCCTGCCAGCTAAACGGTTAGTTTTGGATGGGTGAAAAAATTCACGGTAGTTGTATATATAACGAAGCTAAAAGGAAAACTATCACAGCTTAGTAGGCTTTTCAAGTTTACGAGTAATAGTCAACCAACTTACATTTGCAGTTGGAATGTATGGGAGACCATGTTTTGCAACTACAGTGTTAAGTTTGTTCTTGGAACATCTACGGAACCCTTCATTGTGCGTGGTCCGACACGCACTTGGCCGGTTTTTATTTACTTGATCTGGTTGATTTGATAGCATTGTTGGTCTGCTCCTCACAGGCCAAACATTAAGTGTATTCTCAATATTTTCTGTTAAACCCAACGCATACGCCTGACTGAAAAGGAATAGCAAAGTGTCTATACTATTATTGTCAGTAAAAATGTTTAAGGGGTTCGAGTAGGGGGGTACCCAGCCAGGCCCAATAATAAATCTGTAACGCGTTGAGTTCTCAAAGCATAGCTCATAGTAGGTCATAGCGTAGTCATGTGAATGGTTGTATCGCTGATAGAAAGATTTCAAGGCGCACGCTTCGGAAGCCCATGTTTTTCTTGCTTTGCACGTTCTCACGCAACAAGCGTAGAAAATCTAGAGTAACTAGAACTCAGCTTTGCTTTGTATCTGTAATAGAAAATAATCATTCTGTGTTACCACTAGTAGCTATACAATACGACAAAACAGATGTACCTAGCATAGATTTGAAAATTTGCATTAATTCATTTACTTAATACTAATGTATTCGGCTGACTTTATAAGTTATTGCGTTTACGTAAAGATCATTTTCGCCTAAAGCAGTAATAAAGATTGGTGATGTTGAAGGCGCACTCAGTTCGGATCGTGATCGGTTTTACGAATTTAGCCGATTCTACATCTAAGTTGTGTTGTAGGTACTGTGCCGTGGTAAACCCTTACATCAAGCTGTCTATTCTATGAAAATCTAACCATGAAAACTTATGCGAGGTGAGATGTCATCCATCTGACCCACAAGCGATTGAAGCTTTTGACAGCTCACTTCAATTTAGTTTTCATGTTGAGATTCTTACAGACTAATTACAGGGTGGGCCGTCGGATTGTTTACCATCTAAAGAGATAAAATAATAAATTTTAATCAAGTTACGGTGTCAAATCAATCTGCCTAGCCTTTTCCTAATATGTTGGGGTCGGCTTCCAGTCTAATCGGAAGCAGCTGAATCCCAGTATTTTACATGGAGCGACTGCCTATCTGGCTTTCACAACCCAGTTACTGGGTATCAGGATAGCCCTTGTTATGACTGGTTGGCAGACTTTTTGGGCTTCTGACTAGGACTACCGGTAATGACTGTCAAAGATCTACGAATAACAGCCGGAACCGACGACGGTTTAACGTGCTTTCCGAGGCACAGAGGGGTCTCGATATGTAATAGATGGTCACCTATCCACAAAAAGACCACGGCAAGCGTAGTTTAACCTTCGATTGACCCGTGCGCAGAGGCGGCTTTGGCCTAAGGCACATTTGGCCCGGGCCTAGGGCGGCCAATCTGACAAAAAAACTGATGTAACAAGAAATAACTGAAAGTACCTAAATATTCTAAAGACTCGCGCACATTATGGCGGGCCGCACTGCACCGCATCGTATAACAATAATCTTCTATATCACTCGTATATACAGGGTTACTGGTTACTTATTGACCAATATCCTCTTAAGGGGTCACTGTACTCATCATTATGAACAATTTTTACTATGGAACCAAACCTGAAATCGCGAAAAAAAAAATCTGTTAGTCGATTTCGATAAAAGTTGGCAATACAGTAAATTCATTATGCAGTCTATAAGATGGGTGCTGAGAAAGGGGCGGCCTAGGGCGGCCAAGACTGCGAATCCGCCTCTGCCCGTGCGGCAGTTATCATTTAGCTACGAGCCCCTGTCGAGTCAAAATATCTAAATAAAGAATATTTATTTACGTCTTATCCACATTATTACCGTCTCAACCCCTACTTCCGCACTTGTTTCGCGAGCCCCAGACTAGAGACAGTTTGAAATTGAAAAAGAAAACTCCAACAGAATTCTCTCTGAAGAGAAATGGCTGGAAATATTGTTACACAGTACTGCTGGGAAACGCTATGAATATATTGATGGTAGCTCTGATTGCTGGGATCAACTGATTTTGAATAAGGGGTTTACTTTTGAAGAAGAAGGATATGAAATATGGCTTTATTATCCTTATAATGTGACTCCTAATTACAACAGCACCCTAATTGCTTAACACATTATCAATCGGAGTTGGTTTCATTTTGACAGTTCAACAACATTCATTGCGTTATTTACGTTGTCGAGCAGACAAATTTTTCGAACATATGAAGCAATGGATTAGCAATTTGTTTCAAAATGAAACCAACTCCGATCGATAGTGTGTTACGCAATTAGGGTGCTGGATCTCCTAGTTTGGGAATAACTGTTTATGTTATGACCGTTATTCACTGAAATTCATGCGACCTTGAAGGTTTTTGTAATAAGTATAAATAAAGTTTTTTTTTATATATCTAATGTCTAAATGTGACATGACATCACGACTGTGTTCCGAGGGCTAGGCAGCTGTAGGTAGGTATAGGTCACAGGCTGCGAAATAAGGGATATTAGGTAGGTACATTTATTAGCTTAATTTTATCCCCACTAGTTCTTATCTACAGTTTTTTGTTGTATACTTATTTACTTTTTTGTTAACAATGTTTTGAACTTAAATAAGGTTAGTATTGTTATGTGTAAGGGCCGCCTTTTGCGGTGAAAGCCTCCTCCGAACCGTTTCAGGTGGCTCTATCCTTTGCCCGTCGGTCTGGGTTATGTTTGTTTTCGGCTATTTGTACGATGTCGTCACTCCATCTTCGAAATGGTTCAACATTTTTAGGGTTCCGTACCTCAAAAGGAAAATACGGAACCCTAAGATCACTTCGTTGTCCGTCCGTCTGTCTGTCAGTCTGTCAAGACCCTTTTTCTCAGGAAAACGTGGAGGTATTAAGTTGAAATTAATATGAAATACCTACGTAGTAGGTAGTAGGGCTATGGTCACTTGGAGTAATAAAAAATCAAGCTTCTAAGTCAACGTAATAACAAAAAAAAAAAGACCATTTATGGGACATATTTTGTTACTCGCAAGTAAATCAAAACCTTAAGGGTACTTTCCGTTGACCTAGAATCATGAAAGCCAAGAAGCAAGGTCTCACAGCACAAGTAAAGGAAAAAGTCCAAAAATTGTTAATTTGTAGTCTATCAGCTTAAAAACAGTTTTTAAATTTTTTTAACCGACTTCAAAAAGGAGTAGGTTCTCAATTCGTCGGAACCTTTTTTTTTATTTTTTTTTTTTATGTATGTTCCCCGATTACTCGAAGATGGCTGGACCGATTTGGATTTTTTTTGTTATATTCGAGAGGTTTTGTTATATCACAGTTGGTCCCATATAAAATTGATTAACTTTGCTTAGGTAGTTTTTGAGTTAGCTTCAATAATACGTATTTTTTCACCACTTTTATATGGATGATGTTCTACGAGTAGTTTGTTTTGCAGATAGTGGTATTAGAATTTGTGTGGGGTAGGTACACAACTAAAAAGTGAAAAATAAAAACTTTTTTACAAAAAAATACAACCGACTTCCAAAAACAACACTACAAAGTGAAAAATAACTTTCGGAAGTCGGTGTCTAGTTAAATGTGTTTTCGTTTTTTGCCACCGACTTCCGAAATTAAAGTTATTTTTCACTTTGTAGTGTTGTTTTTGAAGTCGGTTGTATTTTTTTGTAAAAAAGTTTTTATTTGGTCATAATGTGGATGTAGTATAGGTAGCTACACCTCTGCGCAACCTTTCGAGTAAACAAGGCGTGATAATATGTTTGAAAATAGTTTTTTGCGAATACTAAATTTTCAGTTGGAGAATTGTCCGTGACGTTTACCAATTTATGGGAGAAATGTTTTTCAATTACAATGATAAGTTTGTTTATGGGGTAAATTCTATTGAACTACGGAACCCATCATTGTGCGTGGTCCGACATACCTACACTTGGCCGGTTTTTTTTTTGTATAGGTACACCCAAATTGTATCAATCTGCCTAGCCTTTTCCCAACTATGTTGGGGTCAGCTTAAATAATACTGGTATTCAGCTGCATCCGGTTAGACTGGAAGCTTCCGGTCTAACCGGATGCAGCTGAATACCAGTATTTTACATGGAGCGACTGCCTGTCTGACCTCCACAACCCAGTAACTGGGTAATACGATACCCCTTGGTAAGACTGGTTGTCAGACTTTCAGGCTTCTGACGACCCGTAACGACTGTCAAAAATCCACGAATGACAGCCGGGACCAACGGCATAACGTGCTTTCCGAGGCACGGAGGAGTCTTGGTATGTGAAGATAGTCACACCATCCACGGACCAACCCCGGCAAGCGTAGCTTACCTGATGGCTCGACCCGTGCGGCTGTTATTACTTAGCCACAAGCTCCTCCCTACGAGTACACCCAAATTGTATAATTTCCTAAAAGTCAAAAATTAACGTTATTAATGTAAAAACATCTGTGGACAGAAGCATTGATAAAATTCTAGCAAGCAAGCGTAAGTGTTGCACGTTCCTATACAATTTCCGACATGAAGTTGCTTACTAAGATATTTTTCACACTTTTATTCCTAACGATGTGCTGAAATTGTCATGTGAAATGTTGGCTTTATTCAGTTAAAAGTAACTGAGTTTGAGTGGTTAATCACTGTCTTCAATATTATGTCTCACTAGCTTTTGCCAGCGGCTTCACCCGCGTGGATGGCGGAAATTATCCCACGGGAACGTACTCGTAGAATAGAATAGAATAGAATAGTTCTTTATTTGCACAGAAAGTAGGTACAAGTTACAGATGTTTAGTTTAAAGAGATACTGTCTACTAGCTTAATTAAGGCATGCAAACAGCATAGCTAGTCAGGAAGGTTGGCAGCAAGGCTCAATCCTGACAACCAATCAAGTTTCAGAAGGTTAACAGCCTTCAAATACTTGCCAAGAGAGAAAATACCCAAACGCTATAACATTTTAAACAAGCCAAATTGATTTCAGATTTACTATAATGAATCTTTAACAGTCGTTACGGGTATGGATAAGCCCGATAGTCTGACAACCAATCTTACCCTAACCTCCACAACCCAGTTAGGGTTGTGGAAGTCAGACAGGCAGACGCTCCATGTACAGTACTGGTACTTAGCTGCATCCGAATAGACTGGAAGCCGACCCCAACATAGTTGGGAAAAGGCTAGGCAATAAACGCTTGCATTCAAGCGACCATCAAGCGAAACAAAAAAAAAATACAAAAAACAACATTAAACACAAACAGAAACAACATACAATTTAAAACATTGTCGTACATCGTGTAGGTACCAATTATTCTGGCTTGCAGTACACGTATGTACAATACACGTCAGGGCCAGATTTCCACCACTGCCACTGTTGCACCGTTTTTTTTCCCGTTTTATTTTATTACCCACCTCGAGTTGTTTGTTAAAGCTATTGCATTTTTTTATTTATAAAATCTGTTCTCGATATTTTTCATTAACGCGTTGAGAGTCTGGTGTTGATTTTGCTGTTATAATTAAATACTTAGGTACTTTGGAATATTACAGATACAGTTTTTCAGTGTCATTATTAATTTATTACTAGGTATGCTCAGGGTATCAGAGCTTGTTATAAAGTCCTTTTTAATTTGATTTGATAAAATTAAAAAACTTTTTTACAAAAAAATACAACCGACTTCCAAAAACAACACTACAAAGTGAAAAATAACTTTAATTTCGGAAGTCGGTGTCTGATTAAATGTATTTTCGTTTTTGCCACCGACTTCCGAAATTAAAGTTATTTTTCACTTTGTAGTGTTGTTTTTGGAAGTCGGTTGTATTTTTTTGTAAAAAAGTTTTTATTTTTCACTTTTTAGTGGTTCACAGCGTACTGGCGTGATGTTATGTTATGAACTGGTGTAAACAACAAACAGACATGAGATTTCAGCAATCCCAGTCCATTTGCTATCATTTATTGAGGAGTTCCGTTGCCTATCTCGAGAAGTTCTTCATCAGATCTTCACCAAATTGAAATGGGACCACTCCAAGAAAGTACTCTTCCAAAAACTACCCAAATCGCTTCAAGTGTGCCTATAAAATTGGAAGAGTTCTCTCTATTTCTCCAGGATCCCATCATCAGATCCTGACTTAATGATCATGGGACCACCTGGGAAGTAGGTATACCCTTTCAAAAAAAAAAAATAATCCAAATCGGTCCAGTCATCTTCGAGTAATCGGAGAACATACATGGTTCCGACGAATTGAGAACCTCCTCCTTTTTGAAGTCGGTTAAAAATAAACTATTACTTACTATTTTCTCTGAAAATCCAACCTGTAAATTGTATATTGTACAAGGATCACCCATATTTTACCTGGCAGCTTATATACTGTACCTACTTTTACTTTCCTAAACGGATTGTTTCACATAAATCTTCTACTTATACCGATTCTAGGAAGTACAGTCCACGTCTAAAGCGGTGTGATTAAAGCCATACAAAATGGACCAGGCACTAAAACGGAGTATGTACGAAGCCGCATCGCTTAAATTACACACAAGGATTCAGAGCACTGTGAAGTTAGAATAAGAGTAGAATCAGCTTTTTTTTAAAGCTTTTATTTAACTAGCAATGTATGTATGTATGTTCGCGTGGAATCTTGCTACTCAATTTTGAAGCAGATAATATATCTTCAACCGATTGAGCTGAAATTTTGTATACACGTTTAGTTTGGATGATAATACACGACAAGAAAACAAACTTGATTAGTTGTCAGGATTGAGCCTTGCTGCCAACCTTCCTGACTAGCTAAACTTTCACCACAGTACTTGCTACTCTAAAAGTGTTTGCACTGATAGAATCCTAACTAACATTATAAATGCGAAAGTGAGTTTGTTTGTTTGTAACGCTTTTACGCTAAAACATCTGAACGGATTTGGATGAAATTTGGCACACGGGTAGACCATGAAAAGGACATAGGCTACTTTTTATCAACATACCACACGGGCGAAGCCGCGGGCGGAAGCTAGTAGATATTAAAAACCGATTTTGACGACTGTGTAGGTACTATCGGCAAACTTTCCGGTGAACCACTTTTCGACCTTATTACTAACGCAATAAATAAAAAAAAAAAAAAATAAATAAATAAAAGTGGTTCACCGGAAAGTTTGCCGATGGTACACATAAAACCTTAGAATTTCAGTCAATCCTTTTACTGCACTGCTAGAGCACTTAAGAAACTATACATTTTTACATTTTACAGTCAGTCAGTCAGCCACGGAACTGCTTCCTAAATACTTAGATGGGTTTACTTATCTTGTCCTCAAGTGTATTCAAACTCACGTTGTATAGTAGACGGACAAAAAAAAATATTAGAGGCGCGTCCACTGTATACATTATAAGCACATATTTTCATAACAAAATGGTTGCTCAAATCATAAAAGCAAAGTTTTTAGTTCGAATAGAAAGTTTATAATCGCTTTTAGGTATAATTGGGGATTTATAAAACTTTTATATAGGTACATTAGGAATAAAATATTCATAGTCACGTTTGTGGGTGTTGTTCAAATAGGTTATCCCATTTCTTTCTCTTGTGGTGTTGGAATACCTACCTATAATAATAATTTTTATGTCCTTGTGTGAATAAGTAGTGACTTGATAGTCGTCAAGTTCAAGGTAAAATTAGGGAATCAATCGTTTATTAAAATTACAACCAACTTAATGCCGTATTACACTACGCAATATTCAGGTACCCATTCCCATAACCGGTATGGAGTAGGTAATAAGAGAAAGAGAGGAATGGTCTCTTTCTCTATCTCTCAAAAATAAAACTGGCCAAGTGCGTGTCGGACTTCGCACATTTAGAGTCCCGTACCGTAATAATAAACGTTATCACCAAATTTCAAGTTCATAGGTCATAAAATCTTCGAAACAAAATTTTGTAAAAAAGCTGACTTACAGCCACACTCAGAAAGGTTCATTAATTTAGTCCTAATGAGTACTTAACTAATTAGCATTAAATCCGTTAATCAACGGTACATCCCAGAGACATAATTTAAGGGTTCATTAGCTAATGACAGTTCTAAGTATAAGTAAGGCGAAGCATCTTAGAATCATCATATCGATTGCGTATCGATAAAGCCTTGGTGTTGCCACATTTAAAAAGTGTTGATATTAAATAACATTAATGTTTATTTATACACGTTGCAAACTATTATTCATAGTAATATAAATGACAATCAGTTTATTTCCTGTAAGTTTTTACTAAATTGCAAAGCGAAACAGCTATTTTCAATAAAATAAGCGATTGTGATCTTTTTTCTATGGCATCATTGCTAACTGTCAACTGTCAATGTTATAATAAATCATTTTTTTTTAATTTCATTTCAATTATTATATGTCGTATTCAATTTCATTTAGATGTTTTATTTACCGATTTTGTTTGTGCTTCATTAACCGGGCAAGAAAGTTTTGTGTTGTGAATTTTTTAACCGACTTCAAAAAAAAAAGGAGGAGGTTCTCAATTCGGATGTTTATATTTTTTTTATGTATGTTCGGACATAACTCCGATATCTAAAGATAAGATGTGTCTATTCATACACGAAATCTCTTAAGGGGTCATTGTACTCATCATTATGATCAACTTTTACTATGGGACCAAACCTCAAATCGCGAAAAAAAATCAGCTGTTCAGTACATTTATATTTAACAAACTCATCAAAATGTAGGGAGAGAAGAGAGAAGTCGGTGGCAAAAAACTGAAAACCAGATACAAAGACACCGACTTCCGAAATTAAAGTTATTTTTCACTTTGTAGTATTTTTTTTGGAAATCGGTTGTTTTTTTTTTGTAAAAAGTTTTTATTTCATCTGTACTGCCTCGGTCCTACTTCTCTATATCTTCTGGCATAATCCACAAACTCAATCAAGTCTGCCAAATCAGACATTATTGCTTTTAAACGTGTAGGTGATGAAGCTAATTGGTCTGTGAGGTAATGCAAGCGAATTCACTGGTAAAAATAAAAGTATAACCCCAAACGAAAATTTCAAAATCAATCATTAAAACGTTAAGTAAAGGTTTTGCTGTACTTAACTTTAATTGTCATTAAGGGCTAATGAACCGTTAACTGACTCTGAGAGTGAACTTTTTTTAATTTTTACTAAGGAGCGCTTTAAGTTACCATTAGACGTCTCTGAGTGTGGCTGTTTGGTGGCTTCTCATTCTATTGTTTTCCAATATTTAAAAAAAGCATTTAACAACTCAACGAGCTCTATGAATGGGGTAGAACAATTCGCGCCCCCCTTTAGTTGTAGCCCAATTAAAAACATTAATTTTTTTTTTTTTACAATTTGTAAAATGTGTTAAAGTTCCCAGTACTGGGACACAGGCCTCCTCTCAGTGAGAGGGCCATAATCCACCACGCGGGTCCAGTGCTGTTTGTAAAAAAATCTTTACTTATCAAAAAGTATCCGAACCAACGAAACACAAGCACGACAAAATCTACTTACTTAAATCAGAAAATATTCAAATATTCCCTCAAGGATATTACCAGAGAGGGATATTCTTTAAAATATTATTAGTAAAGTAATTTGCCTGTCTCAACGTTCATTAATTCTTCATCTTCTTACAAAGATTATGATAAAATTCATTTCCCCTCATTTCCGTAAATTACATGGCATTATGGAAGGGCCATGAAACTAGCGGGCTTAGGAAATATAACAGCGGGCGTTAAATTTTCTTCCTGATTTCTGCTGTAAAAATACAATTGAGTTTAAGTGATCATAGTAACGACATACTTTTCTGAAATAAGTCTTCTAGCAAAATATATATAAAAGTGTTTTAGCGCATAAATAATCGCTTGGGATATTTCCGTAACTTAACTGAATGATTCTTTACACCAATTTTCGAGTTAATCAAGCCCCGTAGTAAAATCCTGCCCCGTAAAATTGACTACCCCTTTTCACCCCCTTAGGGGTAAATTTACAAAAAACTGTGATTCACGTCATTCTTCATTTTTGGTCTCAAGTATAAATGCTGAGTTTCAAGTTAATCGGACCGCGCGTTAAAATTCCTCCACACAAACTTTGAGACCCCCCAATTCCTCCTTAGGGGGTAGTTAGGAAAAGTTAAAATGACAAACTTTATAATTTACTTAGACGAGTATTAGTGTTAAGTTTCAAGTTTATTAACTTAAGGAATAAGATTTTTCATACAAACTTTCATCCCCTATTTGAACCCCTTAGGATGGAATTTCCAAAAATCCTTCCTTATTCCTCGTCTACGTTATAAAGGGAACCGCTATGCAAAATTTCAGCTTTCTAGGTCTAAGGGTTTGGGCTGGGCGTTGATGAGTCAGTCAATCAGTCAGTCAGTCGGCAGTCAAGAGTTCTCTTTTTATTTATACCGGTAGATAGATAGTTTACCGGAAAAATAAAACTATGTCTCTAAATAGTACAGTTTTTCAGAAATAGAAGTTTATGTATAGATTACCGGAAAAATAAAACCATGTCTCTAAATAGCACAGTTTTTCAGAAATAGAAGTTTATGTATAGATTACCGGAAAAATAAAACCATGTCTCTAAATAGCAGTTTTTCAGAAATAGAAGTTTATGTATAGATTACCGGAAAAATAAAACCATGTCTCTAAATAGCAGTTTTTCAGAAATAGAAGTTTATGTATAGATTACCGGAAAAATAAAACCATGTCTCTAAATAGCACAGTTTTTCAGAAATAGAAGTTTATGTATAGATTACCGGAAAAATAAAACGATGTCTCTAAATAGCACAGTTTTTCAGAAATAGAAGTTTATGTATAGATTACCGGAAAAATAAAACCATGTCTCTAAATAGCAGTTTTTCAGAAATAGAAGTTTATGTATAGATTACCGGAAAAATAAAACCATGTCTCTAAATAGCACAGTTTTTCAGAAATAGAAGTTTATGTATAGATTACCGGAAAAATAAAACCATGTCTCTAAATAGCAGTTTTTCAGAAATTGAAGTTTATGTATAGATTACCGGAAAAATAAAACCATGTCTCTAAATAGCACAGTTTTTCAGAAATAGAAGTTTATGTATAGATTACCGGAAAAATAAAACCATGTCTCTAAATAGCACAGTTTTTCAGAAATAGAAGTTTATGTATAGGTTACCGGAAAAATAAAACCATGTCTCTAAATAGCAGTTTTTCAGAAATAGAAGTATATGTATAGATTACCGGAAAAATAAAACCATGTCTCTAAATAGCACAGTTTTTCAGAAATAGAAGTTTATGTATAGGTTACCGGAAAAATAAAACCATGTCTCTAAATAGCAGTTTTTCAGAAATAGAAGTTTATGTATAGGTTACCGGAAAAATAAAACCATGTCTCTAAATAGCACAGTTTTTCAGAAATCACCAACAATAATTACATATAAATGATGGTACGGAACCGTCGGCGCGCGAGTCCGACTCGCTCTTGACCTTTTTTTTTTACCATAACGCGGCAGAAGTCACGAGAAAAAGCTTGTCCTCAATAAAAGGCAGCTTTGCTAATACATTTTAGGGCTCAAACATTAGCACGAGCGTAAAATTTTCTATTATTATAATCGCTGACTTCAGAGCTTCAACAAAAACGGGATCCCTATCATATGTAACAGATATTACGTTGGAACTTATGTATATAACGACATAGAACATGTCATATTACTAGCATATAAAATTAATTTCAACGTTTCTGTGCTGGAGTAGTAACTAATTTCAATGTTCAAGCATGCTACATTTAGTAGCTAGAATGTGTTATAATTAAATAACTACTTACAATTATTATTGTGCTAAAATATGTACAGTCAGGGAAATCATTTTTTAAGCAAATTGAAACCCTACGTCAATAATTGACCTAGGATTTGTTTGGGGTCGCAACATGTCTTTTTCTTCCATACTTCTCTATTAGTCGTCATCTCAGTAGTCACTCCCTTTCCAGCCATATCTTCTTTCACAAAGTCCATCCGTCGTTTCTTTGGTCTTCCCCTACTCGTGTAACCATTTTGCTATTGATTTTCTTCTAATGTATTGATTGAAATATTAAGTTATGAAACCCTATTATGAAATAGGTCATATACCAAAGTTGCAATCGTTATTTCACGACAAAATCGATTTAGAATTTTTCTAAGTGTATATGTAGGTACTTTAAGGAGCCCGACTTCTCAGGCCCTCACAGGGGGTTGGTAACTACTTAAAAATCAAAGAGGTAGACGGGAGGAGGGCCAGAGCCCGCTATTTAATGTTGTTTGAAGTTAAATATATCACACAGCCTGCACGAAGCCCTAGCTAGAATCTGACTTGACAGTCAGATTCTAGCTCACTAGCTAGTAGAAAAAAGACGAAGCTCGTTTTTGTTCAATGGTAACCCATTGAACAAAAACGAGCTTCGTCTTTTTTAGGGTTCCGTAGTCAACAAGGAACCCTTACCTATTGTTTCGCTATGTCATTCCGTCTGTCCGTCCGCAGCTTAGCTCAGAGATTATTAGTATTAGAAAGCTATTATTTGGCATGAATATACATATTCATCACGCTGACAAAGTGTTAAAATAAAATCATGAAAAAAATTTTTTTAGGGTACCTCCTGTACAAGTAAAGTGGGGGATTTTTTTTTTGTCGTCCACCCCACGGTGTGGGGTGTTGTTGGATGGGTCTTTCAAAATTATTGCGGGTTTTTGAAAATAATTTTTCGATTTAGGGATCCGTTTCTGAAATATTAAGCTTTAAAATGCAAATTTTTGTTAGATTCAAGTCCCCCCCCCCCCCCCGCGCCAGCTAAACGGTAACGGTAAAATTCACGGTAGTATATGTAACGAAGTTAAAAGGAAAACTATCACAGCTAAGTAGGCTTTTCAAGTTTACGAGTAATAGTCAAATATTCATGGAAGAACAAAAATCCCTCTTCTTAGTCCGCATTATTGTGCAACTACCCTATTAGTGCGCGTGGCCCGACACGCACTTGGCCGGTTTTTTCAATAGTAATTCGATGTTTGAATGATCGAATGTCTGCCAGTAATAATGCTAAGGTTGCTATATGTAACAAAACCTCTACAGTACCATTACGTAGTGCTCTTGACTATTTACACTTCTGCCTAACCTGACCAAGAATGCAGGCGTGCTGTTAATATTATTATATCCATGTGTACCACCTATAAAATATCTGGGTAAGATAGTAGCTTTTGTCCTAGGTAAATTCTTTGTGTATCTTTCAGAGCTTTACCTACAGTGCATCGAACGCAGGCGTTTTGTCCGTTGTGTAGTTCGTGAATATAATACGGTATAATGAAGTGTCCGGCTCATAGATAATCTATTGTCAATGAAGAGGGGGACAGGCAGTAGTGTAAGTCTCAGGATATAGCGGTGAGAGAATAGCGGAAACTCTTTGTGAAATATGGTTCGGGGATGTAGTGGTGAATGGATTTTTGACAATACATGATGTTGACTAGGGGGCGTTGCTGGAAAACATTTTGTGAGTTTGTCACAGAAATTGCATCGAAAAAACCGGCCTAGTGGGTGTCGAACCACGCACCGGTTCCGTTGTTGGGATGAATTTATTCCAACAAGAAACTTAACTTTGTAGTTGAAAAATGTTCTCCCATACATCGATACACGTCACGGTCAATTCTCCAACTGCAAATTTAAGATTGAAATCGCAATTTTTTTTTTTTTTAATAAAACTGCATGTTAACAATTTTCGGACTTTTCCTTTACAAAGAGGCCTTGTTTCTTGTACCCTGTAGATTTTGATTTATTTGCGAGTATCAAAATATATGTTGTATAAACAAGAGCTCCAAGGGACCGTAGATCTACGTATTTGATATTAATTTCAACTTGATACCTCCACGCGTTTCTGAGAAAAAGGGTCTTGCTTGACAGACAGACAAACAGACGGACAACGAAGTGATCCTATAAGGGTTTTTTTTCCTTTTGACGTACGAAACCTTAAAAACAAGATGGCGGCGTTAGTTCTAATTTTAGTTACGTGTCAAAAGATCTTTGTATCGTTGTTGTATTCCCAATTTCATCCGGCAAGCAGCGTTGTTATGTTCCAGTTCCGGGGTTATTGCAGCCACTTATGATATCCAGCTTTGTCTCTGTGATGGAAATACATCTGCGATGCCTCTCGTATTGCAGATGTTCAAAGGCAGCGGTGACCACTTTGCATCAATGACCACTACTGCGTCATTGTTCAAAAATAAAAAATACGGACGGGTAAAGTAATTAAATGAATTTTGAATATAGAGGTCACTTTTGGGGGGCAAATAAGAAAATAAAAAAATAAAGTTTTGCAAACTACACCATGTGGCATGTCAAATGAAAGGGCTTACTATGAGGGTTTCAAATATATTTTTTTTATAATTTTAAAATAAATTGTTTTGAAGTTATTTAAGAAAATAGACGAAAATTGACCATTCCCCCCCCTTATCTCCGAAACTACTGAGCCTAAATTTTTTTAAAAATACAGAAAATAGATCTTTACGTGTAGATTACAGGAAAACCTATAAGAAGTCTGTGGTCTTAAAATAACATGGTAAATCTATCAATATTGTGAGTAGGTACATACTTACATTTATAATTGGAATGTATGGGAGACCATGTTTTTCAACTACAATGTTAAGTTTGTTCTTAAGATAAATTCATCCCAACTACGGAACCCTTCATTGTGCGTGGTCCGACACGCACTTGGCCGGTTTTTTAAATTTGTTTGGTCCAAAATTCAGCAACGTGAATACCGTTCGCTGATGCAGCCATTAGATCCTCACGTGTGCAGGTGACCGGGCATGCGATGTAAGATGGTAGGTGAGCCAGACGCCACATAAACACCGGACATCTAAATCGCTGTCTCATATGCACTAAAATCGCTACCTATACGTTCACCGACCGGTGAAACAAGAGGCCCTATTGTCAAGTCTACTATCTACAGATACGGAAAAAACCGCATTAAAATCGACACTTCAATCAAGAGAAACTCAACCTTGTGCCCTTAAAATTAAAGACTACTAAACAGCACAACTAAAATAGTCGTCAAGTATCGCGATACAAAGTTACTAAGCACACTCAAGACATCCAAAAGAGACTTTATGACTTAGATTTTAAGGTGCAAATGTAGTGTAAATGTAACATAGTTTTAGCCAGACACGATGGTTAAGCACTCAATGTACCCTTTATCTTAGATTAAAAATGGGGGGATCCCCCCCTTCCCTAGTCAGTTAGGTAGGTGTTGATATTTATCGAAAATCGGCGCTTCTCTTTAACACAATGGTGTCTGAAGGTATTCTTTTAGCTTTTGCACTTAAATCAAAAGAGACTATAGTTTGTTTTTTTTTTTTAAGAAAAAGCTTTGAATACTCGTAGTTATTAGAAAAGTTTGTTGCAATCAATGAATGCAAATACATTATTTACGTGGGCACAGTCAATCTGCCTAGCCTTTTCCCAACTATGTTGGGGCGGCTTCCAGTCTAACCGAAGGAGCGACTGCCTATCAGACTGACCTCTACAACCCAATTACTGGGTAACAAGATACCCCCACGGGTGATCATCTTTACGTACCGAGTCTCCTCCGTGCCTGGGAAAGCACGTTAAGGTTCTGGCTGTCATTCGTGGATCTTTGACAGTCGTTACTGGTCATCAGAAACTCGAAAGCTATCGAGGTATCGCATTACCCAGTTACTGGGATGTGGAGGTTATATAGGCAGTCACTCCATATAAAATACTGGTACTAAGCTGCATTTGGATAGACTGGAAGCCGACCCCAACATATTTGGGAAAAGGCTAGGCAGATTATTGAACAACAATCGACCAGCAACCAGTAACTGTGATTTTTAATAAAAACAAAATCAAAAGTAAAATGACTGGAAGGAATGTAGTAGTAGTAGTAGTAGTAGCATCTTTATTCATAACAACATAATTGTGTCGAACAGATAGATAATTACAAATATATCCTTAAAACTAGATTAATTTAAATTCTAATATAAATAAAATCATTACATTGACATAATTATCACAATTACCAAGCAATATACAGGGTGTTTGGTGCATCGTTTGCCAAATTGAATTGGCCGAAAGAAGAGGTCATTTGCTATCGCTTCAGGCTCAAGTACTCATTTTTGGCCACACCGGTTTTTTTATTACAACTTTCTAATTTTTATTTTGAAAAAATCCAAAACTCAGCATTAAAGCTTAAATTAAAAAAAAGTTTTAAGTGTAGTCGTCAAATTTCATTTTTATTTACATATGTACTGTTGTATGGCTCTATCAAATTTAAAATTACTTGCCAGTTACATCTAGTTTTTTTTTAATAAATCACAAAGTTTTTGGAAAAATAAAAAATGAACTTAAAACTCAACTTTAAATAGCTATAAAAAAAAAACTAAAAGCGATCGGGATCTTCGAATTATTTTAAAAAGTTCTCTAGTCTATCCCCTTTCCAACGGTATGCAATGTGTTAAAAAACTCTTTTAATATCTTTAATAATTAGCTAAATGTGTAGTCGAGACACATCAGGCTGATATTGGATATTACGTTTAAAACACTAGTTTTCGCATAAATTACATGCTATTAGTAGATAGATACTGTTATCTCACGTCTTACGTAGTCTCTTATCTCGTTCTTACATAGGGAACTTTCCTCGAAATTGAAAAAAAAATACATTATTACAAAAATAATCATTTATTAATAAGTAATTTAATTACATACTAATCTTACAAGAATTAGAATTTCTGCAAACAGAGTTGCCCTTATTATTAGCTGATTTGCCAATTTTCAGTGAAGACAGGTCTTTTGTTTTTTGTTAGATTAGTATGTAATTAAATTACTTATTAATAAATGATTATTTTTGTAATAATGTATTTTTTTTTCAATTTCGAGGAAAGTTCCCTATGTAAGAACGAGATAAGAGACTACGTAAGACGTGAGATAACAGTATCTATCTACTAATAGCATGTAATTTATGCGAAAACTAGTGTTTTAAACGTAATATCCAATATCAGCCTGATGTGTCTCGACTACACATTTAGCTAATTATTAAAGATATTAAAAGAGTTTTTTAACACATTACATACCGTTGGAAAGGGGATAGACTAGAGAACTTTTTAAAATAATTCGAAGATCCCGATCGCTTTTAGTTTTTTTTTTATAGCTATTTAAAGTTGAGTTTTAAGTTCATTTTTTATTTTTCCAAAAACTTTGTGATTTATTAAAAAAAAACTAGATGTAACTGGCAAGTAATTTTAAATTTGATAGAGCCATACAACAGTACATATGTAAATAAAAATGAAATTTGACGACTACACTTAAAACTTTTTTTTAATTTAAGCTTTAATGCTGAGTTTTGGATTTTTTCAAAATAAAAATTAGAAAGTTGTAATAAAAAAACCGGTGTGGCCAAAAATGAGTACTTGAGCCTGAAGCGATAGCAAATGACCTCTTCTTTCGGCCAATTCAATTTGGCAAACGATGCACCAAACACCCTGTATATTAATAACAATAAAAGATTCTCATAATTAAAATAATAAAATAATGTCAAAATTGTTATAATTGCAAATTCCTACACAAAATACATACAAATTAGAGATCACCTACTGAGTTTAAACACTTTTCTAAAAGAAACGCTTTAAGACTGGCTTTAAAAGTACTGCTATACAATTCCTGTTTTAATGAAGTAGGCAATTTGTTATACAATTTTATTCCATTAATTTGAGAACAATGACTCACTACTTTGAGGTGGGGTGTTATATTTGACGACAGATCAAGTCTTCTCGTTTTCTCCCTTTTTATTCTTTCCTCGTGTGTTTCGATTTTGTTAATATTTTTAGCCAAGTTCATTAACAAAACCATTACATATAAACTAGGCACAGTCAAAATTTTTAATTTTATAAAATGCTCCCGACACGATTCTTCTTGTTTTATTCGTACCATAGTTCTAACGGCACGTTTTTGAGCAATAAAAGCTTTATCAATGTTATACTGGTAGCTACCTCCCCAGAAAAGTATACTAGACCGTAATTTAGATTCCACAAGGGCATAATAAACACTCTTCAGCTGTTCTAAGTCAATCACGACTCTTAAACTTCTTAAGTATCCGGCCGTAAACATGGCAATTGGCACATCTAGTTTCAAAAAAAGTACAGCACTGTTAGAGCATCGTCTTTATCACTTATACCTACATGTATGTGCATATGTCGCAGTAAGATGGTTGTAGGCGTGATTGTAACTATATCCCTAGGGGCCTAGGGATATCGCTATCAATCGGGATATATGAAAACTGTCGGAGTGCCTTAATTTTGCTACTGCGACCAATTTCGACGTAGCGCTCGCCGGCCGCTGCGGCGGGACTGCTCGCTCGGCTCGCGCGTAGTTGGTCAAAATTCTAACCTAACCTAACCTATTTGGTCGGAATGCCCTAATACTTTATGTTTCTAATAAGATAGTTATGAACCACTTTTATATAACTATATCCCGGTAGATAGCTATATCACGGTTACAACCATCTTATTGCGACACATACAGTTTGTGACAATGCTACAAATTGCAACATTTAGGGCAGTAGTTGAATTCAACCAACTCGCATGATGTTCCGCTAATCAAGTAGCGCGGAATATCAGCGGAGCATCATGTGGTTTCGCGGTTTCGCGGCAGAGGTGTACTTAAGGCCTTAAATTCGTTCGCATGGTAATCAAAACGTGATTTACTAGTAATAATAATATTTATTATCATCTATCATTACTTACATTTGCTTCTGATAACCTTAGGTCACTTTAAGTCATTAGGTTATTTTGTCCCTACTAGTAGATAATGGTGCCGATTCTGTTGTGCACAAACTAAACTTAATTTAGGCTTTTGCTAACTTTTTCTCTCTATTATGACAAGAAAGGGACGGAAGTAAATTAGAGCTGTCAAATTAGTTAGAACTAATTTTTCCATAGACATTTAGACGACACGTAAAAACATGTCGACTAAAAACACGGTGAAGCGCAAGGCGTGAACTAGTTTGACATCTCCAACTTAGTTCATAGCTATAGCCGTCCTTTTCTCGCGCTGCCTGTTAGTAAAAGATAGCGATTCTCTAATTTTAGTTTAGTGCGTTCACAAGAGAATCGGCACCACTATCTATGTATATTAAATACGTATGTATATTATACATACATACGTGCTAAATAGGCACTAAGTAAGTGTGTGACAAATTATAATAATACTAGCTTTTGCCCTCGGCTTTGCTCGCGTGGATGTTGGAAAATATCCCACGGGAACGGGCTACCGGGAACTCCTTCCTTATTCCTTGTCTACATTATAAAGGGCCTATGGGACCAAGGGTTTGGGCTGGGCGATAATGAATTAGTCAGTCAGTCAGTCAGGACTTCTCATTTTTAACCGACTTCAAGAAAAGGAGGAGGTTATCAATTCGTCGCGTATATATATATTTTTTTTTTTTGTTTGTACATCGATTGCTTCGTCAATTGTGGACCGATTTTAAAAATTTTCTTTTTATTTGAAAGGGGATGCTCTCGAGGTGGTCCTATTGTCACCGAGTCAGAATCTGATGGGGGATCCCATGGAAATCGAGGGAAACCCTCAAGTTTTATAGGCACATCTAATATAGATTTGGGTACTTTTTATAATAACTCGTGCATTTGCTCTCGGAAAACACTATTTGGTGAAGTGGAACTGATGATGAAGACCACAAACGGCCATCGGAACTACTCAATAACTACTACTAATATTTCACGGGTTGCAATTCGATTACTAATTTATGCTCGTCACAACGCATATGTTGAAGTTTTTCTGATTCTTACTAGGAGAGCTCCTCAACAATTAACGTCCCTGCATTGGGAATAGCAATATTTTGTAAAAGATGATGAGCGGTTGACATTAGGCTATTGTAACTTAGATGAATTACAAACTGACCCTTTTAAAAAGTGAAAAGTAAAAAACTTTTTTACAAAAAAAAAAAACAACCGACTTCCAATAAAAACTAGAAAGTGAAAAATAACATTAATTTCGGAAGTCAGTGGCAAAAAACTAAAATACAGATCCAAAGGCATCGACTTCAGAAATTAACGTTATTTTTCACTTTCTAGTTTTTTTTTGGAAGTCGGTTGTTTTTTTTTTTTGTAAAAAAGTTTTTATTTATATAGATAGATATATATAGATTTTGTGCAGTGCAGTGAATAAATGTTTCAAAATCATTAGTTTTTTTGTGAATGGCGCGTAAAATTTTTAGATATTGACATAAACGAGCGACAAGCGGTTGACTCAGCCTTTAGATAGTAGGTACCAGAGCCTCTGCAAAAAAGGGTCGTGTCGTGAGGCCAGATTGGTTGGTGAATTCAAATTCCGAGTGAGACGTCATTTTGCTAACTTCGACTTGCCAAATCCAAGAACGTCGGCCGCCATATTTACACTTGAAATGACAAACTAAAGCAGGGCATGACTTACTTCGACAAGGAAATCATTTTTTTGATGGACACGCTGAAGAACGAGATAAGATCAAGACGACTGCTAGTGAGATTTACAAGAAACCTGAAACGGATAGTAGCGAGACCTATGAAAACTTTGGAACAACACAGCATGACAGTGACATAAAAAAGAATCGAGAATGCAGTTTAAAAAAAAAACCCCCCGAGTTTAACCGGTGAAGGTGGACCTGGCGGCGACATCATTAAAAGAAGATCCCATCCATATATATCATCCGTCTCTCCACAATTCGATTGCTTAATAGAGTAGGTATGCATATCCGGTCAATCTGCCTAGCCTTTTCCCAACTACGTTGAGGTCGGCTTCCAGTCTAACCGGATGCAGCTGAATACCATTATTTTACATGGAGCGACTGCCTATCTGATCTCCACAACCCAGAAACTGGGTAATACGATACCCCTTGGTAAGACTGGTTGTCAGATTTTCGGGCTTCTAACGACCCGTAACGACTGTCAGAGATTCACGAATAACAGCCGGGACCAACGGCTTAACGTGCTTGCCGAGGCACGGAGGAGTCTCGATATGTAGATGGTCACCCATCCACGGACCAACCTCGGCATGCGTAGCTTAACCTGATGGATCGACCCGTGCGGCTGTTATTACTTAGCTACGAGCTCCGAGTATGCATATCCGGTACTGCTCTATAATCCTTCCATATCCTAAGGGCACGTCTTCCCTACTATTATCGTGGCTCCCGGTCTACTACTTGATATACAAAGGTCTCTGTTGCACCATGTAACATGAGACCATGAGGCAACAGGGACTAGTGTGAATCTTTGGGTTCATTCGAGTAATCGAGTCTGGTTAAACCACGCTGGGGTCGGCTTTTCATTTAGCATTACTTACTAGCATGTATGTATACCACAAATTGGCATCCACAGTTACGGTTTCTGATCCATTTATGTACATTTTCATTAGATACTTTTGGAACACATACACGTGAATGCTACAGCTAAGCATTTTCCTTAAGAAATTGTCATAATTCGTTATCACAGTACTTTCTACAAGTGTAGACCTGCAGTTGATTATCTTTTTAATCTAAACACTAATAATATTGTAGATAACGGTGTCAGTGATACAGGGTTAAAAATACTTATGACACAATAATATTTATTACAAACACATTGTCTCAAACATACTATAGTTCCCATTAAAGTAAGTCACCCTCCCTTACGAGACATAATAGAAGTTTTATTGTTATTACTGCTATGTCTGTATAGTGCTCTTGAAAATGTTAAATAATAAAAGAGAGAAAAACGATAAAAGTTTTAATACAAAGTCTTAATTTACTATATTACTGAATAAATCAATTAGCGTTCTTCACAATGAAATTATGGAACATTAATTACGTTTGCTGTGAAGAAAAGTAATAAGATATAGTAACACTAGCATAAACAAAAAGTATTTAATCGGTTGTACAGTGCTGTTCACCTTATTCTGATGTTCTATTAAAGAATGCCTCAGAATCATTGTCTCATCATCCTTTGCATTGATTCGTCTTTCAAATTCATCGAGTTTTCGATTCATATTTTCAGACAGCGATGAAATGTGGGCTTTGATTTCTCGCATTTCTCCTCTAAGCATTCGAATTTCAGAGAGAATTGATGTTTCTATATCCACATTTTTCGGTTGTGTTGTCCTGACTGCCCCCCTGGATGGGGACTATATGTCCCCCAACCAGGGGGACATACGTTATCAGTTCTCTTTCGTGTATTATTCGTCATACAGTACTCACAGGTCCAATCTCTCTTTTCATCCAGTGTGAATCTATCATAGGTCTCTCTGTCAATGTTTAGGCAGCTTATTTCATATTGTGAAGTACAAATTATGCATTCCATGTAACGAAGATTACTGTCTTTGTTACGCCAGCTCGGCGGTCTGTAGGCCCTACTTTAAATTCAGTCGTGCTGGGTCGTTGGAAATTGTAATATTGATTCACTACACGTTTATTAATCCTAAAGACGTATGATTGTTGAATTTCCGACACTGTTTGCTGTTGGTATGGTAGTCAGAGAACTTCTGGAATCGCCACTAAATTCTGGAAGGCGCAGCATGGGTGGGAAGTAAACCGATGATCTGGTGAAGGTTGCAGGAATCAACTGAATGCGAGATACACAGGGCCGGTGGTAGTAGCGATGCTTGGGAGAGGCCTTTGTACAGCGGTGGACGTCTTTACAAAGCGGTGGAAGTTAGCTGATGTTAGAAGGTAGTACGATACGAAACGATAGTAGTCACTTTAGCGGTGCGCGCGCGGTGTTATCGAAGCGCATCGCGCATCGCGACTGTCAATCGTACGCCTTCATTATTTTGAGTTAATTTTGTCGTCATTCATTTGTTATCAAAAGATAATAAATGAATTACGATTCATAACATTTTTCGACATCACAACAGAATCTGGTTTCTGCGCAATAAATTTTTAGTAAACACAGCAGCTGACATCGATTATTCAGTAGTGGTTATAAGAACTCTTTCAGCCATCCACCGCCCCGGTCGGCTACCGCTGGTTTTGTGCCCGCGGCCAGACACTCTTATCTGTGACTACTTAGAACTTTAATTATTTTTTTTTTCTACGAGGGGCGATACTTAACTAAATGTACGCTATAGGTACATTTAGTTAAGTATTTATTTAGTAGCTTTGCTAACATCTTTTCTTCATCTTATCTTTTTCATCATCGTCAGTCTATAGCAGTCCCTGCTGGATATAGGCCTCTCCGATTGCACGCCATTCAGCTCGATTCTCGGCAACTGCTCAAGTCACCCTGCGAAAATCGTTGCTCCAGCTAGCCTGAGGGCGTCCTACCTTACGCTTACGATTCACGAGATCCACTATAGAAAACGTTCGGTTATCGGTTCTACGGCTAATAAGGCCGACTCATTGCCACTTCAGCTTGATTATGCTGTCTTCCTGACTAGCTTAAATTATTACCTCGATATGGGCATTCATGAATCTTTTGTGTCAATACATGAGAAGGACTATACTAGAACTGAATATTGTGGTGTAGGGGATTAAATGTTAATTTTGACGACGTCGCCGAATCTGTGTCAGGTGGTTTAGGTACTGCCATCTTGACTTGTTGACATTATGCTGCGTCCTTTTTGGAATCAGCAACATATTTTTTATTAAAATTTACTGTCAGTTGTTTTCAATAAATGTATTGGAACAAAGTTAATTATTGCACTTTAATAAGTACTCTGCAGACTTGGCGAATGACTAGGCCGAAAAAAGTGTAACATGTTGACCGTCACGATACTGTTATTTAAAATACATATTATAATATACAGCGAAAGGAACTTCGTTCCAACCGGGACCCATGACACGTTTTTTAGGGTTCCGTAGTTACGTCCACATGAAAAAACGGAACCCTTATAGGATCAGTCGCGTGTGGCTGTCTGTTCGTCTGACACAGACAATTTGCTCCAAATCTAATGGACCGATTGAGTTAAAATTTTTACACATACCTACGAATTTCTGTGACCCGCATATGGAAGTGTAGCGTAAATAAATTAATTTTTAATATGGGCGTTAATTTTGGGGGGCAAATAAGAAAATTAAAATAAAAGTTTTGCAAGCTGTACCGTGTGACATATCAAATGGAAGGGCTTAATGTGAGGATCTCAAATATATATTTTTAATAAATTCTAAAATGAAAACTGACTATTACCCCCACCTTATCTCCAAAACTGCTAAGCCTAAAATTTTGTAAAAAATTCTCATATTAGTTCTAGACTAATAGATTTCAGGAAAAGCTATAATAAGTCTATGGTTTTAAAATAACATGGTAAATCTGTCAATATTGTGCGAACACACTTACATTTTCAGTTGGGATGTATAAGAGAAAATGTTTTTCAAGTACAATGTTAACTTTGTTCTTGGGACAAATTATTTATCCCAACTACGGAACCCATCATTGTGCGTAGCCCGACACGCACTTGGCCAGTTTTTTTTTTTCTAAGATCAGTTACCTCTACACCAGGAGCGTTATTTCAGCATGAGTCACAACACTATCATACAAAATCAACATAGATGTTCTGTAAAGTCAACATCGAGTGAAGTTCGTTCGGAGTTATTGACCTCGTGAAGTGGAGGATTCTGCTTAGATAGACTGAGTGCTAACTAATGTTGTTTGCTTTCCCCTCGTTTTCAGTAGTTTGTGGGAAGAGGTACGGATAAGTACTTTATTTAATTGAGTATTTGGATAGTAAAGTCAAGAAAGTTGATTGCTAAAGCAAATTGACACCCCAATGATGTCTTCCTCTTCCCCTCTTCATTGTAGCCATGGAAGTGCACTTTTTCATGGATGATCATCATTATCTGACTAGCCTTTTCTCAACTATCTTGGGGTCGGATACGATACCCCTTGGTAAGACTGGTTGTCAGACTTTCAGGCTTCTGACGACCCGTAACGACTGTTAAAGATCCACGAATGATAGCTGGGACCAACGGCTTAACGTGCTTCAATTCCGAGGCACGAAGGGGTATGTAAAGATGGTCACCCATCTTTTCACTGATGACCATGTCGTGAAAAATTGCCTTTCGCATGGCTACAAAGAAGAGGGGCAAAGGAAGACCTCAAACCACATGGATGACTAAGGTCCAAAAGGACATGAGAGAGATAGGACTTACGGAAGATACCGCACAAGACTGAAATAAATGGCGTCGCATGATTGGGAACGCCGACCTCCGTAACGGGAAAAGGCGACACCAAGGAAGAAAAAGCAAATTTAATAATAATAATGCCTCCTGGGCGCTTATGAAGCTGACTCGCTACTGTAACGCATCGGGTATGTTTGCGGACGCAAATGTAGATGAATTTGCGGTGATTATTCGCAAGAGAGTTGTATCCCTGATGCGCCGCATACGAGGCAGTTCCAACACCCACCTTCAGCTGTTCGCATGTAGGATGGATCTGAATCTGGATTGCCCAATAATGCGGTACTGGACCAGGCTGCATATTGAGCACTCCGGATCCAAACCTAAATGTAGGCTAAGATGAAACATATAGTTATCATCATGTCTTTTTGTTATTGTAAAAAATTGTAATTTATAATGTTTATAGTGATGACTTTTGTAATGTTTGTCTAATTGTCTAATTGTAATCTTTAAGTTACTTAATTCTTAATGTTATCTAATATTTTTAATTTCACATGTATGCTTAATGGACTTGTTCCGAAATAAATGAATTTTAATTTTTAAAATTTAAATTTAGATCCCACGTCAGTTTGCCGTGTTATAGCCATTTTTTAACAACTGTCATAGAATGACAGTTGTGATTTGAATATACAGACCATATTATATAAGTTGGTATTCAATTTGCTTAATAATTAAATTTCCTGACTTTCCCTTCATGTAGAATTTTTAGTTGGATATTGATGAAATCAAATCAAAATCAAATCAAATCAATGCAGTTTTGGTCCTCTGATATTTAAAAGTTAAATGTACTTTAGTTGGTCAAATGGAAATTTTCCGTAGACCAATTTGAAAAGTACCTTTAGTTTTTAAATACCACTCCATTAAATTATCTTTATCTTTAAAAGATGGTCAATTGGTAAATAGGCGAAAATCATTAAAATATGATTGAATTTTCAGAGGATCAACTGTATAAGGTGTTAAAAAATTAGCTCTACAAATTTTAAGGAATGCTTTAGACCATCGAACTGAATAACTTTTACTATGCGACTACTTGAAAAGATATACTCAATACTCAATATCGTTATTGCTTTATCATAATGTGTACTTAGGTGGTAGTTATATAATTGAGATCATTATGGACCCTGTAGGGCACAGCAAAAGGGTAGGAGAGAGGAAGCCCTGTTTTAGGAGATTATGAATAATTATTATTGCTATATTATTTAATTTATTATTATTACTATTTAATTTAATTATTATTTTTGTTATATTATTCATTAATAATTACCATATCATTAATATATGTTAAATATACCTATAAATAGCGTGATTATCATTTACTTTTGTTATCACTTATTTTTATTTTAAGTCTATCAAATTTTCGGCTCATAGTGTCAAACAATGACGAAATTGTCCCTTCAACATCATTGAATCGACTTTCAAGTCTATAAAATTTTCGGCCCATAGTTTCAAACAACGACAAAAAATTCGACGAAAGTTTTACTTCGAGATTCCAGTTTCGGGTTTTGTGAGCATTTCTGTATCCGAATTATTCGGTAGTGATGTAGTGGCCATTTTGATGTTAGTTTAGTTTTTTAATCGTGCTGGGTCGTTTGAAATTCTATTGATTCACAAAAATGTTAATTAATTTCACTTGTATTTATGTCGAATCTCCAACGCTGCACTGCTTATTATTGCTATGTTCTGGAGTGGCAACCGTGTACTGGAAGGCTCAGCGATGAGAAGCACAGGACCAGTCGTAGTGACGATTATTTGTCCATCAGTGGATGTCTTGCAGCTGAATGATGATGATAGTAGTCAACTGATAACTAGCACGATATGATACGATACGGTGAAAGTCACTGTGCGGAACGCGCGCTTTGGAGATCGAGCACACCTCGCAGCGAATCAAATACGACTCAATAATACATTCGATCGATTGGCGATCGGTTGGCGTGCCACCGCGGCTCATTGCGCGGGCGCGCGTACGAAAATCCGTCGCTATTTTATCATTGTTTTCAGAATATTTTATACCTTCTTTTTTTAATTCTTCTGTGAAGTAAGCATAATGCAACACCTCGTTTCTGTGTGTGTCCATAGCGGTCTGGGACTGAACTGAACAATCTTATGATAGTAAATAACGGCCCGTCTTGCGGTAATCGCCCGCGAAGTTTGCGACCGCGACGGCTGCGTAATCCCACAAACAACCGGTCTCGTGAGTTTCATTACAAAACAGCGATCCCGCCACCGCAGGCGGGCGCGAGTGAAAATCGCTCCGTGAGTTCCTAGCCTTACTGCATCACTACTTTAGTTTTAAACCGAAATTTCTCAATCTGTCTTCCAAAAAAACAAGATTGCCAGCTCAGCGCCTTCGGAGAATTTTAGCGAGGCGGCCACCATCTTTTATTTTAATTTCGACCCATAAACTATCAAAATGACACCCAAGGACGTTTGAATTGACAAAATGTCGATTTTAAAAAAAGAACACCGCAGAAATGACAATAATTACAACCCAAATAACACCTAATTTAAATTTTCGCCCGACGAGAAACTACTTACAATTCCACGAACTACTCGAGTCTAAATGTGTTTCAAGGCAAACTAATGCAGATCAAATATTGTAGGTACAATTAATGTGGTACAAACTTACAAAGTACAACAGTAAATAAAGACAACCATGTGTAATTCATACTTAGAGCCCGTACAATTAAGCTTTGTAAACGAGCTGGCCTTGCGAACACCAAACAATGGCCGAGAACAATAAATTCTGGTCCTTTGTACCGCGAAATTATATCAATAGAGGGTAAAGGACCAATATTGACTCTGGAATGGTAAGGTAAGTACCTAGATTGAGAATGTGACCAAATGCAAAAACGTTTGGTAATGAGAATAGAAGTTTGGAACTGAATTTTGAAATAATTTGGTGGGACAATTTTAACTAAAATAATAGTGGTTGTTTGATGTAATAATTGCAATCGACCACGTTTGCTGACCTAGCGTAGCGATACAATACGGTCGCATTAAATGCGCTGCGAGCTGAGTGCATATTCGGACAGCAACCGGGTGTATTCGCATACAGTCATTTCCATCATTTTCTCATTTTAGCGATAGCTTAGCCTAAACGTTACCTTTTTAACTCTCTTTCTCAGCACTAAACCTTTGAAAGTTATTTGGTAGCGTAGCGAATTCCACCAGGTACCACTTAGGTCGCGCGCCTACAGTGGTCTTACGGTTGAAAAATATTCCAAGTAAGATAATCCTAACTAACAACTACAAAAACAAATAGCTAAAGATTCCCATTTGATCCTTGGGTCAAACAAATTAAATAGAACAAAAACCTTTCTCCTGGAAATCAAATAAATACCCGTCATAACGACATAAGCCTCCAAAAATACCTTCGGAACATAGTTAGGGTATAAAATCGGTGTACAGTGGGCCAAAAAAGTGTAATAAAGAAAGAAAGAAAAATATTTTATTTGGGACACACAGAGGAAATACAGTTAAGAAGGAGCATAAATAAAAGTAACAAAATAAACATAAAAAAAAAGACCTGTGCGAGGCCAAAAAGGCTCCTATCTCAGCATAAAGCTGCGATATTTAAAAAATAAATACCGCAATGCTGGTATTCTGATACAGCCTGTGTGATGCCACGGACACATCCAAATCCCCAGGGGAATAAAATAAAAATACTAGCATACCTAATAAAAGAAAAGAGTAATTCGTTTGCTCGTCATAAAACAAGAAATTCATAAAATACTAATGCTGTATCTAGATTACTTTTGTAGTATAATGCCTTGTTGACGTTAAAAACAAGTTAAAATCATAACGGCTAGGACCAATCTGAGCGAAAGGCCGGTGGAATTTTGGACTCATGATTCCGCTCCAGTTTACAAGTGAAAAACTTTTTTACAAAAAAATACAACCGACTTCCAAAAATAACACTACAAAGTGAAAAATAACTTTAATTTCGGAAGTCGATGTCTAGTTAAATGTATTTTCGTTTTTTGCTACCGACTTCCGAAATTAAAGTTATTTTTCACTTTGTAGTGTTGTTTTTGGAAGTCGGTTGTATTTTTTTGTAAAAAAGTTTTTATTTTTCACTTTTTAGTTGTGTACCTACCCCATACAAATTCTAATACCACTACCTGCAAAACAAACTAGAACATCATCCATATAAAAGTGTGGAAAAAATACGTATTATTGAAGCTAACTCAAAAACTACCGAAGCAAAGTTAATCAATTTTATATAGGACCAACTGTGATGTATACCCTCTCGAATAAAACAAAAAAAATCCAAATCGGTCTAGCCATCTTCGAGTAATCGGGGAACATACATATATATAAAAAAAAAAAAAAGGTTCCGACGAATTGAGAACCTCCTCCTTTTTGAAGTCGGTTAAAAATGTTCTGAAAGTGCCATATATCAGTTGAAAAAAACGTTGCTGCGATGAGCGAAGTTGCGTGTGCAAAATTCAGCCTCGTTTTTTCGCCCAGATTTATCCCTAGCCTTAGCGATATTTTGATTTGCTTATAGGAAATGTTGTTGAAACTCCACCGCCTCTTTCTTGGCTGACCGTACCCAATCAATGAAAACAATCCAAAGGAGAGATTTTATTCTGTTCATAGTTCATACATATTTCACCTGGCGTAGTATTCGCGGTAATCACGTTGGAATCGAGCCAATCGTATGAAAAATTGCAATTGGTCTCCGTGTCGCCGTGTCGGTTTCATTATTACATTGTCTTATACGTTTTATAATGGTTTTTCGTCTTTTTTCTCACGTTGACTTTGTTTGGCTTCGTGCTTAGTTTGTGAAATGTTTTTGAACAGTTTGTTTTATGTGGTATGAAATCGGGATTATTGCACATAAATGCAACTATTATTATAATATCTTTAATATATAGTTATGTGCGTTGAAATCGAATTTTGTGATCACCATTCACAGGGCCTAGACCAGGGATATGCAAACTTTTTTCATCAGGACCCATAATAAAAAAAAAATGTATGTTGCAACTAGTTGTGCCCCGCGACTTCGTTCGCATAGAAGTCGTAAGATGTACTGAAATAACAGCCACATTTTAATAAAACTCCCTCGTCCACCGACCCACCGCGTTGCATCGACCGCCCGTGCCGTACCTACTTCGTTCTCACTTACGTTCTTTCAGACTTTTTTTCTTTTTGCTCGGGTCCTAAGGGTTGTAGCGTGATGTTAAATACCCTATAACTATCCTCGAGAATTGGGCTATTAAATGCAAAAAAAAAAAAAAAATTGATATCCGACTTTTCGTTCACATTTTCATGGGTTTTATTTTTTTTGTGCGGAACATTTCCATCAGGCGTGATTGAGGTCAAGTGCAGGCCCATTCCGCAATAAAAAAATAAAAAAAAAATCATTTACTTGTGGTAATTTACAATGGGAAGTATTTAGAGCGAAAAGATTCGAAATAAATTCAAACGAAATAATGAAAACAGTGTAAAAAATAAACCAAATATGTTGACATTATCGCGAGTACGGCAAACGAAGCAGAAGTGAAAACAAAAAAGTGGAAAATAAAAGAAAACAAGGTAAACACCGATTCGTATTTTATATCGGATTTATTGGACCGCCGATTCGTACTTGTGTTGTGTTGCCAAACCGAAAAATACTACAGTTTTTAAGGGAAAAATGTTTAATTGGAATTTTTGGTGTTAATACTGGAAAAGTTACGCTTTTACTGCGTTTTAATATCATATTTTCTGTTTTGTTTGAAAACTTTTTGCTAATCGACTTTTTGATAAAACGGATTTTTCTAGAAGCTTCATTCAAAACAGTTCATCAAAGTCATAAAGGTTTTGTTATAAATAATACTTCTGTACAGCGTTATTAGATAGTAGAAGTTTCAAGGATTTTTGAAGTGAAGGCGCGTTGAGCGATTTTTGGTAAGGGTGCCCGTCACCGTGTCGACACCGCGACTTTTTTTTTTGTGATTGAAAAAGTGCTGATGTGCTGGTAGAGTGGCTTGAAATACTTATACTAAGGGAAAGGACTCTTCTCATACAGAGAAGGCACGAACATTGATAACCACGCTTGCTCGAGACGGTTTGGCGATTTCAGACTTTTAATAACTGTAAGTCCAGGGTTCCTCGATGTTTTTTTTATCAATTATGATGATTTTTTTGTATTCTTGTACTGTCTTAGTAATTGAAGTACGTAGACATGGTACCCAAAGATATTTAAAATTATTACAAAACCACAAAGTGGGTACAGTAGCATAATCAACCTATAATGTTTACACTGCTGGGACACATTCTCCTCTCTGTGAGAGGGAGTGGGCCATCCACCACGCTGGTTTAGTACGGGTTGGTGGATGTCACATGTCTTCGACTTTTTGGTTCTAGGACATGCCGGTTTCCTCACGATGTTTTCCTTCACTGTTTTTGAGAGCAGTGGTGATGAAATAAGTTCCTTACACAAAGTAAAGCACCTGCTTGGGTTTGGCTCGTGAGTCGGGATCAATGCCACTTGGCTACCACCGCTTTAATAAAAAAACTTTTTTACAAAAAAAATACAACCGACTTCCAAAACCAGCACTACAAAGTGAAAAATAACATTAATTTCGGAAGTCGGTGTCTGTTTAAATGTATTTTCGTTTTTGCCACCGACTTCCGAAATTAATGTTACTTTTCACTTTGTACACTACAAAGTTTTTGAAAGTCGGTTGTATAATTTTGTAAAAAAGTTTTTATTTTTCACTTTTTAGTTGTGGTACTCCTACCCCATACAAATTCTAATACCACTGCCTGCAAAAGAAACTAGAACATCATCCATATAAAAGTGGGGCAAAAATACATATTATTTATTGAAGCTAATTAAAAAACTACCCGAAATCAACATCAAAAAGTCATTTATTCAAATTAGGCTGAGAATCAGCACTTTCTGAACGTCAAAATTAAATAGACATCAGTCCCCACAAAACGCCCACCCTTCACCATTTCCTAGTGCTTTAGCTGGGAAGAAGAAATGGCGCAACAAACTCCCCAGGTCATACATAAAAAAAACAAAAAAAAAAAATTACGTGTCGAATTGAGAACCTCCTCCTTTTTTAACCGACTTCTAAAAAAGGAGGAGGTTCTCAATTCGGATGTTTGTATTTTTTTTTTTTTTTTTTGTTTGTTCGCGCATAACTCCATCGCTTGCCAACCGATTTGAAAAAATATTTTTTGTTGGAAAGGGTATACTTCCCAAATGGTCCCATTTTTGTCAAAATCCAGTTCTGATGATGGGATCCTGGAGAAATCGAAGGAACTCTTCAAATATTATAGGCACACCTATAGCGATTTGGGTATTTTTTATAGTAGCTCGTGCATTTGCTCTCGGAAAGCACCACTTGGTGAAGTGGAACTGATGATGAAGACCACAGATGGCTACCGGAACTACTCAATGATAAATATTTCACGGGTTGCGATTCGATTACTTTAATATGGTTGCTAAGCAATTTCCGGTCGTCACACAATGCGTGTGGTGAGTGGTTGTTGAGGAGTTCTCCTGGTTCTTACCAGCAGAACTCCTCAACAATTAACATCCCAGCATCGGGAAAAGCAATATTTTGTAACATGTGATGAGCAATTGACATTAGACTATTGTAACTTATACAAATTATAAACAGACCCACTAAAAAGTGAAAAATAAAAACTTTTTTACAAAAAAATACAACCGACTTCCAAAAACAACACTACAAAGTGAAAAATAACTTTAATTTCGGAAGTCGGTGGCAAAAACGAAAATACATTTAATCAGACACCGACTTCCGAAATTAAAGTTATTTTTCACTTTGTAGTGTTGTTTTTGGAAGTCGGTTGTATTTTTTTTGTAAAAAAGTTTTTTTTTATAAACAGATACCAAGATCCTTACTTCATAAGTCAAAGCACTGATATCACTTACTCCAGACTCTTCCCCCTGGGATCACGACACCTCAAGTACGAGTAAGTACCTCTTAGTATATCTGAGGGGTATCCTATGTATAAGCACAGATTAATATAGGGTGACATTATATTACGAGATGTTTGATAACCTTTGTGGTTGAGAATTGAGATCTTGACTTGATTATTGACTAGCTTTTACTAGCGACTTTACTCGCGTAGAGGTTGGAAATTATACCACGAGAACGTTACGACCAGGATAAAAAGTATCCTATGTCGTAGCCCAGGACATGGTAAAATTGTGTGCATTAAGGTATGAGAAGGTACAATGCGTGCCACTAAAGATGAGACTTGACACACCACGTGATGTGGTTTGACTTGCGCAGTAGACGATTTTAGGTCTCTTTAGCGGTATGAGGTCTAAGCGCGGGAAGGGATCGGGAGTCATCGGGTCGGTGGAAAGAGCGCGGGAGGCGCGGTCAAGTCTTATCTTTCGTGGTGCGTAGCATAGTATTTTTAATATCTCACGAAACGACGCGCATTATAATTTTAATACAGTATATCATGATACAGTAGTCATCTTCATAGAAAAAGCACAAAACGACGCGCTTCGAATCTACCGAGCGGCTGTAGGTAATTAATTGAAGCTCATGGCCCAGATAGACTACTGCAGCTTTAGTATTCTGTTCTTTTAGTCATCAAGTGTACAAATACGCTGTGAATGTGTGTGTAAGCGCAGGAGCTCGGTACCGTCCGATGCAATGGCGAAGTTGGCAGCTTGTGTGTGTGCGTGTTATGGGCTGACGTCAGTCGTTTGCACGCACACATTCACAGCGTGTTTATATACTTGGGAAACACAAGTATAGCGCGCGTCGCTTTGTGAGATAAAATAATGTAACTGACAGACAGACAGAGTAACTTTCGACTTTACATTATAAGTATGGATTGAACATAGCATCACGCCTGTAATCTTTGAAGGCGTAGACAGAGTCGTTTTAACTAGTTATGTAATAACTCCCATGTAAATAATGGTAATTGCATAATCAGCCTATAATGTTCCTACTGCTGGGATACAGGCCTTCTCTCTGAGAGGGCACGGTTATAATTTACCACGCGGGCTCATTACTGTCATTGGCTGCACACAAACCCAGACTGTTACTGGGAATTTGCTATTGGCAATTTGCACGACCTGGGCACCGAACCCACACCTCACGCTAAGCAGTCGCGCTTGCAACCACTAGCTGTAAATTTTTAGGCATAATAGAATAGAATAGAATAGAATACTTTTAATTTCGTAACATTTTCCTTTAACATCTAGTGTTGGTAGGTACCTACAGTAGCTGCCGCGAGAAGTCACGGTACAGCGGACAGAGCTCCGGCGGGATCTCATGGCGACATGGAGAGTGCGATTGTCGCAACCCAGCGCTGGGCACGCCACAATTGCGGCGATAAGTCCCCTCTTTGAGGAGTGGTTGGAGAGGCGCCACGGCGTCCTCACCTTCCGCCTGACGCAGGTCCTCACCGGACACGGTTGTTTCGGGAGGTTCCTGTTTCGGATAAGGCGGGAGGAAACGCCCGGGTGTCACCATTGTGTGGATCGCCCGGAGGACACGGTGGAGCATACAGTGGAGGTCTGCCCGGCTTGGGCGGAGCACCGCCGTGTTCTCACGGAGGCGATCGGCGGCGGCGATCTCTCGCGTCCAAACCTGGTCCAGGCCATGGTGCGGAGCGAGAGTGCATGGGAAGCCGTCACCTCCTTCTGCGAAGCAGTAATGCTCGCGAAGGAGGAAGCGGAACGCGTGAGGGAGAGGCAACAGCCGCGCCCTCGCGCCCCTAGCCGCCGTAGGAGACGCCCTGGGCGGCGGGAATCGATTGCCGATTCCCGGCCACCGTAGGCGCGGGCTTGCGGACGACGAGTAATGGGCAGCTCGCCGTCAGGTAAGGACCAGGCCCGGGTCGACGGCGCGTTGTGTTCCACGCGCGCCTCAAAGAGATGTCAGCAGTGACGGGGTCAATTGGGCCGATGCCGCCGGGGTCGCGGGTAGTTCGAAAGAGATACCGTGGCCCTGGCACGGGCAGCTGAAGGAACATGGGTGGGTTTTAGTCAGTAAAAGTCTGACACGCCCTCCCGCTCTGCCCAAAGCGGGAGAAGTCATTTGATGATTTCCCATCCACAAAAAAAAAAAAAAAAAAAAAAGGTACCTACAGTAGGTAGTACAGACAGATAGATTAACATAGACAATTAAAATTTAACGTGGAGCTGCATCCACCTCCGCAACATCGGGGAAACCCACCGACCTGTAAAAAACACAATATTATTTAATTCCTATAAATTTCAAATATAACTATTGAAAGAATTAAAATATTAAGCTTGAAAAAGATAATAAAGAGTTTCAAAACGTTTTTCTAAGACCTGGTAACATTGTACACACAGAGTAGGTACGCACAGAAAAAAAAATTGGGAATGAATAAAAGATGAGTCGAAGAGACCTGGGGCGTCCGATAACACCCGCCGTCGGGATTTGATACTATTCACCTAAAATGGATTGTTTCTTATAAAACAAGTTATTTCCGAGATTTTTCCAAAAGAGATTTTTTATGGAATTGTTATATTTATTACGAGTGACGTCATTGGACTCTTAGGTAGGTACACACGGCTCCATTAAGTACTTACCCCCTCAAAACACATGTGGGTTCAAATCCGTGATATAGGCCGAAGTTGGTTTTTGTATTTTGCAAAAACATTTTATTTTAATTATTGTATTGTTTTAGTGAATAAATAAGTTTACGTTAGTATTTATTTTTTAAAAGTCTGTTTTTATTGTTGTCTTCTTCAATAAAACGTCAATACTTTTATTAATTTTATTAATTAATGCTAACTCATAACCTCATAAGCTAAACTAAAAAAAAAATACTAGTGCCTTATCTAAACCAATTCATCAGATAATTTGTTGATTATGGAGTGAGTGATTATGGAGACTCAAAGCCTTTTTTTTCGTGGATGGGAAATCATCAAATGACTTCTCCCACTCTGGACCCCGTCGCTGCTGACATCTCTTTGAGGCGCGCGTGGAACACGACTCGCCGTCGACCCGGGTCTGGTCCTTACCGGACGGCGAGCTACTCATTACTCGCCGTCCGCAAGCCCGCGCCTACGGTGGCCGGGAATCGGCTATCGATTCCCGCCGCCCAGGGCGCCTCCTACGCTGACTAGGGATGTGACCTTGTCCAGGCCATGACCTGATGGCCTGGACCAGGTTCGGCGCGAGAGATCGCCGCCGCCGATCGCCTCCACGAGAACACGGCGGTGCTCCGCCCAAGCCGGGCAGACCTCCACAGGTACTCAAAGCCTGAAGTCGGTATTGTATAGGACTAGCTTTTTCTCGCGGCTTCGTCTGCGTGGTGGTTGGAAATTATCCCACGAAACCGTATGTACTACCGTAACGCGCGCACCAATAAGTGTACAAACACAGTGGGAGCGGCTCGGATGGCGGGAGCGGATGTGAGGAGTCCCGCGGCGGATTACGATGCCCGCTCCTCTAACACTTTGTTCATAGACAAAAGGAACTACATGTTTACGACACCTGCTTGCTTGATAGCGGATTCCCCGCTATCCGCGCCGCTCCCATTATGTTTGTACACTTAAGCTCCAAGTCACCGTGATTTTTTTCCACATCTTCAACAATCATCGCCATATTTTAGCTAATTTACACAAAACTTTAATAATTATACACTTAAACCATCTTCATCAATCACTCCATCCAATGGTGAAGCCCGTATGAAAATCCTTTCGGGACTTTTTGAGCTAATCGTGTTCAGACAGACACACAGACGCGGAGGGGGGACTTCACTTCACTCAATCTGCCTAGCGTTTTCCCAACTATGTTGGGGTCGGCTTCCAGTCTAACCGGATGCAGCCGAATACCAGTATTTTATATGGGGCGACTGCCTATCTGACCTCCACAACCCAATTACTGGGTAATACGATACCCCTTGGTAAGACTGGTTGTCGGACTTTCGGGCTTCTGACGACCCGTAACGACTGTCAAAGATCCACGAATGACAGCCGGGAACAACGGCTTAACGTGCTTTCCGAGGCACGGAGGAGTCTCGGTATGTAAAGATGGTTACCCATCTACGGACCAACCCCGGCAAGCGTAGCTTAACCTGATGGATCGACCCGTACGGCCTTTATTAATTAGCCACGAGCTCCTCCCGGGGGACTTCACTTCACTACATAGTATAAAACAAAGTCGCTTCCCGCTGTCTGCTCCCTATGTATGCTTAGATCTTTAAAACTACGCAACAGATTTTGATGCGGTTTTTTTTAATAGATAGAGTGATTCAAGCGAAAAGGTTTATATGTAAAATAAACGTGGGCGAAGCCGCGGGCAAAAGCTAGTTGTTTTATAATATGAATGTATAGGATAACTGGTGAAATTGGGTTATAGGTACTGTTCTGCTGCCTACCCTTTTGTGAATTACAAGCATGCCGATCGGTAGGCATTTGTCAACATAATTATATGCTTCGACTATTAATTATCTGGAGTAAAATGACACTTCATATCTGTCATTTCGTTAAAAAATGTTCCCATTTTTATCGAAATGACAGTGTTGGCAGAATCATCGATAAAACGATGGAGCCATTATTATAAAATTGTAATTAGAAATGACAGTAAAAATGACAGTAGAAGTGTCATTTTACTGCAGCTAATTAAAAATTCCGACCATACTTGCCCAGTGAATACACTGCTTTAACCTAATAAAATTCTCAAAGTAGACACAAGCAAAAAGTATCTATTAATACCTCTAAAACCACTTACATTTAAAAATAGAAAAAAAACCTCCGCACATTTTTACTCTAGGCCCTTCAATCTACTCAAAATAACAAGGGCTATTCAAAAACAGCCGAATCGCAAAATCCTTTTAGTGATATTGAAATTTTCAGACGCTTGAAAACTTTTTCATCGTTTCAGAACGGGTATGATGCTCTCAACTCGAGTCGAAAGCTATAAAACTTTAGATTATAGTAATAACTTAGTGGATGGGTCGAAATTTCAGAACGAACTCACAAGTTTTCTTGAAGACAATACGAGTTTTGAATTTAGAAAAATAATAGAATTAAAATTTTTGCTGGGTTTTGGGTTTGAATTTTAAATCAGATTTCGGGTAGATTTTTTGTATTATGTGTTAGTTCTATGGACTCAACGATTCACTTTTTTTTCTGTAGCTACCAAAAATATTGCATAATTATAATAATTTGAGAAATCAGAGAAGTTTCTAGAGATACTATAGAAATAGGCAGATAAACAAGTATATTATTATTATTTTTTTTAAACAAGCAGGGAAAAAGAGAGGCCTTTTGCGCAGCAGTGGGAAACAAAATAGGAGGCAAAAAAAAAAAGGAAAAAAAAAGTCTTTATTAGTCTGGATATTATCTAGGACCAGAGTCCTTGTCAAGACGAATCAAACGAGCCCAAATTCGATATGGTTGCGTCGTTTTATTATTGAATTCCTGTGGCCACCTTCCAGCTCCATCATCAGATCAGCTCGACGGTACCAAAATATTGCACTGTCACCGATATTACATGCGTATGCCAAATTTCAGCTCAATTGAACACCGGGAAGTAGGTCAAATTTAACTTTTAAATTTTGTAAAGGACAACTTACATATGAACATTGAAAATTAAATTATTCAAAAAATCTACTGAATTAAAGTGGTAAGCTGAAGAAACGGGCCGTGGGCCGCTTTATTAATACTCAGTTGCAACTTAAAATATCACACAGCCTACCCGATGCCCTACTAGAATCTGACTGCCACCATTGAACAAAAGCGAGCTTGGCTTTTCTGCAATACGAGTAGTATTCGATGTTTGAATGATAGCCAGTAACAAAGTAAGGTTGACTAAAGCATCAAATATCTACGAGTACAGTACCGGGATCGCTTTAAACTTGCTATTTTAGAACTCATGTTTTAAAAATACCTACATTACTTCGCCTTGCTTCCAGGAGTAAGGATATGAATACTGCAACCAGTATTTCTGTCTATTCCTACGTTTAATGCTCTAGTATAAGACATAGCTTATATTATATTAATAGCTTGAAACCTCACTCACTGCATAACGGTGCACAGTTTGCCTTTTTTTTAGTACACGCAAATATTATACGCATAAATTCGGAAAAAATAGCTTAAAACTACGGTACGTGGGACCATTAAAAAGATATGCAGTGTAGTTTGAAACTATCAAGGAAGGGAAATAATACATAATAAAGAAATGACGATTATTTGTTAAGGATGTCAAGCTGTGCTTTGTGCGGTTAATCTCTGGATGGGTCGCTCTTTCAAGAGAAAGTTAATCTCGGGGAAATTATTAAGCTGCTTACACAAGCTGTTTAAGCTGTTTGCTGGTTTGTTTTTTTTTTGTGTTTTTTCTGTATGTTGTGTTTTTTGTTTGTGTTTGACATTTTGACAAATTATGCGAACATAAATGTACTGAACAGCGGATTTTTTTTCACGATTTCAGGTTTGGTCCCATAGTAAAAGTTGTTCATAATGATGAGTACCCCTTAAAAGGTTGGCACTATTTACACTTACACCCTGTATATAAATAATTTTCTACTAAGGGTCTCTGATTGTAACCAGACCATTTTCTCTAAGAACAGCACCCTAATTGCATAACACATTATCAATCGGAGTGTTTCATTTTGACAGTTCAACAACATTCATTGCGTTATTTACGTTGTCGAACAGACAAATTTTTCGAACATATGAAGCAATGGATTAGCAATTTGTTTCAAAATGAAACCAACTCCGATCGTTAATGTGTTACGCAATTAGGGTGCAGATCTTAACAGAATAACAGAACTGCTTAAATCATTATGATATCGGTTGGTATTACCCAGGATTAAAGTTGCAAACTTCTTTATCAGCTCCGAATCATTTAATTATACGAAAATCCGAAATACGATAGTTAGGCAAAATCTATTTAATTCGTATACTTTAATTAAATTATACCTTTTTATCTACAAACCCGCAACGAATGTTAACTATCTTAATAATTGAATAATCACGAGCTTAACTTCGTCGGAATCCGCAGTTTCTTTGTTTGTGGTCCAAGTTAGAGAAGAAAAACTTCTCATTACAATCAAAAATTTTAAAAACTTTTGGTCTTCTGGGAAATATTACATGTTAGCATCTTTGTAAAATATAAACTCTCTGTTCTGTTCTGTGTGTGTTGTGTTCTCTGTCTGTGTGTTTTAGGGTTCCGTACTTCAAAAGGCAAATTACGGAACCCCTACAGGATCACTTTGTTGTCCGTCTGTCAGTCTATCAAGACCCTTTTTTCTCAGATAAGCGTGGAGATATTAAGTCGAAATGACATACATACACACAGTTCACATAGTTCATATTCATTTTGACTCAACTCTCTATCTGTCTACGGACTCTAAAAGCTTGGAGCTCTAAAAAAATCAAGCTTCTAAGTCAACGCAATAAAAAAATACGGCAATTTATGCAACATATTTTGATACTCGCAAATAAATCAAAACCTATATAAGGTACCTCTTGGAAACTCTTGGCTATTATTCCATTTGCCAGGAATATCGGTACGATGCCACGAGTATGCTGGGTCTACACCCCTTATGTCGGCAACTTCGTGAGCCAATACGATTTTCAATCTTTCTCGGCTTTCATAAGATTCTGGTCAAGATTTGTACGATTGTTTCATAAAGTGTTGAAACAAAAGTCATTTTATAAAAATGTTCGCTTAAATTTTATACCAAACCCCGCCATCTTGTTAAAAACAATCTGCCACAATTCAGATTTATGCAGCTTTTAAAACGTGTGCCGAAACTAAGGAACTCAGACTTGGCATACAACTTATTCTTCTTTAGAACTTTAGTATTTATTTTTAGTCTAGATAGAAGGAAACAATAATCTGGAAGTCTTTGTGCTAGCTAGAATGTAACGGTAAAGGAAATCATCGAGAGGAAGCCGGCATGTTCTAGAACCAAAAAATCGAAGCCATGTGACTTTCACCAACTCGCGCTTTGTGAACAACTCACTCTCTCTTGCAGAGAGGAAGCCTGTATAAGTCGGGGCCAGTAGTGCTATTCTGTAAATATCTCACCGTGAAAACATGAGTGAAGTGATCTTAAAGTGAGCTGTCAATAGTGTCAATTCCTAGCATCAGGTGGGATGACGGCTCACTTCACGCTCACTTCACCTGAGTTATCACGGTGAGATGTTTACAGAATAGCACTACAGTACCACTGGGTTACCACTGCTTCACCATTCACAAATCAATCAATCTGCCTAGCCTTTTCCCAACTATGTTGGGGTCGGCTTCCAGTCTAACCGGATGCAGCTGAATACCAGTATTTTACATGGAGCGACTGCCTATCTGACCTCCACAACCCATTAACTGGGTAATACGATACCCCTTGGTAAGACTGATTGTCAGACTTTCGGGCTTCTGACGACCCGTAACGACTGTCAAAGATCCACGAATGACAGCCGGGACCAACGGCTTAACATGCTTTCCGAGGCACGGAGGAGTCTCGGTATGTAAAGATGGTTACCCATCCACGGACCAACCCCGGCAAGCGTAGCTTAACCTGATGGATCGACCCGTGCGGCTGTTATTACTTAGCCACGAGCTCCTGCTTCACCATTCACCATTGAATGAAAACGAAAAACAAGAACCTAAAGCCGGGTCTCCTGCGCGTCTTTTTGCGATACATAATGACACATTACACAAAAAATTCGAAACAAAAAGGCGTGGCCTTACACATTTGTGTAAGCAAACGCAATGTTTTTGTTTTCCGAGCTGCATGGAAAACAGTCCCCGTGCGGGGGAAGAGAAGAGAGTTTGTTTCATTTTCAACTGCCGCGCGCACCGCGTACTGTCAAACTGATAGCACGTCTTCCTTGTCGGAACTCATTACCACATCTACACAAAATGTGTAACTAAAATAATAGGTCTTTACCTATGAAATTGCCGTTTTGTATGAAAAAATTTAAACGAATTTTTTCATGCATTTTTTATTTGTATTAATCGAAGTAATCACCCATGCAATCAATGCATCGTTGCCAACGCAGTGGCAGTTTATTGATGGCCTTCTTAAAGAAATCAGCTGGACGGGAGGCAACAAATTCTTCAAAGGCATTTTGTACTGCCTCTCGGGTATTGAATTTTTTTCCCGCTAAGAAGTTATCCAAATTCTGGAAAAAGTAGTAGTCTGTAGGCGCAAGGTCTGGTGAGTAGGGCGGATGACGGAGAGCTTCCAACCCCAGTTCTTGCAACTTGGAGACCGTCTGCTGTGCAGTATGAGGTCGCGCGTTGTCGTGCAGGAGCAGCGGAGACGAGCGATTGACCAATGCTGGTTGGAGATGTGCCAGCTTCTCCATCATTGTGATCAGTTATTCACAGTACACATCTGAAGTAATGCTCACCCCGTTTGGTAAGAAGCTGTGATGAATCACACCGGCGCTAGACCACCAAACAGTGACCATCACTTTTCTAGGGGTAAGTTTTCGTTTAGGGCATTGTTTAGGTGCTGAACCAGGATCCAACCAACTTGCTGAGCGCTTGCGGTTATTAAACAGAATCCATTTTTCATCGCAGGTAACAATGCGGTTCAAAATTCCTTCATTTGTGTGTCTGTTGAGCAGTGCAAGGCACGTCTCGACGCGTACTTCACGCTAGCGATCATTGAGTTCGTGGGGCACCCATTTGTCAAGCTTTTTTACCTTGCCAATTTGACGCAAATGGACCAATATTGTTTTGACGCTAACGTCGAAAGCTGCTGCTAATTCAGCCGTAGATTGTGTATCATCAGCTTCCACAATCGTCTTCAATTCGTCATTGTCGACCAAAGTCTTCGGACGACCGCGAGGTTCATTTTTCAGGTCGAAATTTCCAGAACGGAAGCGAGCAAACCCATAACAAGTGGTGCGTTGGTTTGTAGTGTTAGCTCCGTAAACGTCGTTGATGTTGCGGGCCGCTTGTGCCGCGTTGCTGCCACGACGGTACTCATATTCCATAATTACTCGAATTTTTAACGTATCCATGATGACGAAAAAGATTGAAATGCGATGAAAATGTAACACTAATCAATAAACAAATGACTACTTTTGGAAAAAAAAATCCATGTTTTTAAAATAAAATTAATTTGAAATTAGAATTCTTAGCCAAACAAAAATTATTTTGATTTGAAATGGCCAGTACTGCAGAACGGCAATTTCATAGGTAAAGACCTAATATTTGAATACGCAGGAGACAGCTTGTGTATGAAAATATATACTTATGTGTAAGGTTTTTTGTGTAATGTTTCGCAAAAAAAACGTGCAGGAGGCACGGCTTTAACGACTTTATACAAAATTATTAAATTAAGTAAGTAAACGAGAAGATACAAATAACTTTCTTATCTTTTCTTTTACGTAACCTACAGAAAACGCTAGCTTCCTTAAACTTGCCTTATTTATAATGAAACTAAAACTTTCCTAGTCTCTGGCTGAAAGGAAGCCATAATCGTTCTTTTCTTATTATCGATAAAGTTTAAAAAAACTTGTAAGTGAGTGAAACAATTAGTAAGTTTGAACTTTGTGCTTGTATGAAAGTAGTTTTGGTAAGTATAGTTTGTGAGAGAGGAAACTGATGTAAGAACCTGCATTGTCGATAGAGTTGCATTTGTGTTACTCAGTGTATTAAATGGCCTATTTGAAACAATCATTGAAGTATTTCACTGTTTGTTCACCGCACAACGTCAACAGGACGTCTTCGAGAAACGACATTATTCGAGCCGAATGTGACGCCGGTGGTGGTGTGCGGTGGACATGCGGCCATAAATGTAAATGTATGTATCGCTACTTCGGCGTCGCCATCTCGTTCTCGTTGACGTTGACGTCCCGTTGACGTGGCGGTGGACAAATGGCCTTAGGCACTTTGTACATGGCACGGTTTCTTTACGGTAAAGCGCTTAAACTATCTCTCAAAAACCTTCCATAGTGATTCATACAAAACTGAAGATCGTGACTACACACGGCGAATAAATTGTAGTTCTTCACGGCAAGAAAAACGTGAGTGTCTTAGCATCTACTAAAACTTAAACCTGAGATGTTTTCTGTTTTGAGCGAACATCAGCAGAACAGCAAACATATTCTCTGAAAAAATGTTATAAAAAAAAATAAAAAAAAAATTTTAAATTTTTAAAAAAAAATTAAAAAAAAAATGGTAATGTTAAATGTTATGTGGTATAGTGAAAACAGATTTTTATCTGTTTTGAGCTAAAATAAGCCGAACAGCAAACATTTGTTCTGGACAAATGTTCACTCGGCAGGGTATAGTGCAAATGGATGTTTTCTGTTTTGAGAGAACATCGGTAGAACGGCAATCATTTGTTCGCTCGGCAGGGTAGTGTAAACGCAGCTTTAGAAAGTGTGTCCCACAGGTATGAGTGACAGAAACGACACTATAAAAAAAACAGTCAAGTGCGTGCCGGGCCACGCGCAGTAATAGGGTTCCGTAGTTGCACGGATTAAGAGGGTTTTATGTTGTATTATGAATATTTTACTATTACTCGTAAACTTGAAAAGCCTACTTAGCTGTGAAAGTTTTCCTTTTAACTTCGTTATATATACTACTACCGTGAATTTTTTCACCCATCCAAAACTAACCGTTTAGCTGGCAGGGGGGGGGGGGGGACATTTGACTTAACAAAAATTGGCACTTTAAAGCTTAATATTTCAGAAACGGATCCCTAAATCGAAAAATTGTTTACAGAAACCCGCAATATTTTTGAAAGCCCCATCCAACAATACCTCACATTATGAGGTAGACGAGAAAAAAAAAAACATCCTCACTTTACGTGTACAGAAGGTACCCTAAATTTTTTTTTATGATTTTATTTTACCACTTTGTCGGCGTGATAAATATGTATATCCATGCCAAAATATAGTTTTCTAGTACTAAGAGTCTCCGAGCTAAGGTGCGGACGGAGAAAAGGACAGACGGACAGAAGGACGGACATAACGAAATTATAAGGGTTCCTTGTTGACTACGGAACCCTAAAAACCGTAACATTATTTCGTTTTCCAGATTGCCAAGTTCTGCTTATCCTGTGACTACACATTATGACATGTATTGCCACTCTTTTTTATCGTTTTGAAAACATTGATATACCCAGGTATTTTTGGTCCAAAATGGAAGAGATTTCCTTTCAAAATATTACGCGGGGTGTCCTAGATCGAGCGACAACTCAAAGGAACTTTTTCAGATATCTTTTTTGGTAAAACTTCAAAGCGTTACTAGCTCCGATGGATTTCGTCGAATTTTTTGGCATGCCAACTAAGGAATGCACTGAAATGGAATAGAAAAAATAAAAATATCAGTGTTGTTCTGAACTTGTAAATACTTTCTGTAAAGTTCGCTTTGAACCTCACTCGAGTGACCGCACACGATTCGAAAGCGAACTCATTTGTTTTTGAAGAATATCTTCACAAATTCACAGTTTGACATCTTATGGCTAGACAGTAGACAGCTGCTCGTACTGTGTGCTCGCATGCCATTAGCTCGGCTTGCCTTGGCAGTTTTCATTATGAGTGTAGCTGCCTAGTCTATTGCGAGTTGTATGCTTGCGACTGACTGGCGAACTACTGCCGAAAGCGTCCGAACAACGCGAGTGATGGAAAGAGAGACGAGCAGGTTAGTGACAACAAAAATTTTTGAAGTTACTCGGCTGCGTGCTACAGCTGTCCAACTCGCAATGATACGTCCACACAGTGTGAGTTGCTGCACTGCAACTCCTCGGTAGGACAACTTGCACGCTAGCTTGCATTGTGTAAATTAGCCAAAGATTATAGAGATAGATAAAAATCGAAAATCCAGTTATTTTACCTCTGACAGCAACCCACTGCAACAGACACACATCAACCTTATTGCAACTAGAATAAAGATCACTTTGATTTTGACAATGATGCAAAATCAGAGGTAAGCCAAGCATGAAGAGACTGTACTGCTAATCCTACAAGAACACGTTTTCTATGTCGCTGCGTTGCCCCTAGCATCCCGACACAGACACGACAAGTCAAATTAATCTACCTAGCCTTTTCCCAACTATGTTGGGGTCAGCTTCCAGTCTAACCGGATGCAGCCGAATACCAGTATTTTACATGGAGCGACTGCCTATCTGATCTCCACAACCCAGTAACTGGGTAATACGACACCCCTTGGTAACTGGTTGTCAGACTTTCAGACTTCTGACGACCCTTAACGACTGTCAAAGATTCATGAATGTCAGCCGGTACCAATGGCTCAACGTGCTTTCTGAGGCACGGAGGAGTCTCGGTATGTAAAGATGATGACCGATCCACGGACCAACCCCGGCAAGCGTAGCTTAACCTGATCGATCGACCCGTGCGGCTGTTATTACTTAGCCACGAGCTCATCCCGACACAAAGTCATAGCCTTCAAACTAGAACAAATAAGCAATGCTAATTAGTAACAGAAACAGTAATAGTAGGTACTAATTAATTTCTTGCATTAACTCTTTCAAAAAGACATTTTGCTACTACTAGCCTAAGAACAATCAGCCTATAATGTTCCCACTGCTAGAACACAGGCCCTCTTCTCTTCAAGAGGGAGTGGGCTGTAATCTCCACGTCGGCCCAATGCGGGTTGGTAGATGTCACATGTCTTGGGATGGTTGATGATTCCTTCACCGATTTAAGAGCAGTGGTGATTCAATGGTTTCCACAAAGTAAAGCACCTGCCTGGGTTCAAACCCACAACTTTTAAGTAGGGCCGTTACGACTGGGCCACTACTGCTCTACTACTAGAATGATAATAGGCAAAAAAAAAATAGGGTTAATGCTTTGAAATATTTTTTTAATTATTTTTAGTGGCGGTAATATAAACAAATTGATTTTTATTTGCGTATTAAAAAAAAAACTAAGTCATCTATTGTTCTTAAAACAAAATGCATAATCTAGCCTAGTCTTTACTAGACTTTAAGTAATAGTCATTAGTTTACTATCAGTTCATATAAATATTTTGCATAAAAGCCGTGTATAGCTTAAGTGCCCCGTCGCGCGCCGACAAAATATGTTTTTGATCGTGATAAGGTGCGTCACGCGGGGGAGCCGTCGCGCGGGAGTGGCTAAATTATTTATTATGAGAATCAAAATATTAATTTGTGACTCTGTACTGTGCCCAAAAGATATGTCTTCATGTCAATCCCATTCAAAATATAACACATACTGACTTCCTCCATGCCTCTTCAGACAAGCACATAATTACAACATCTCCTCTCAAGAATTAACAAGAAAATCTACCCGAATGTCTCTCCGATTTTTCAAGCGAAACTCCTAAGTCGTTCGAACCGGGTAATTGGCTAAAACACGACTATACAACGACCATACGACGTCTATACGGCTTAATGCTTGTACGTAATCTCTCGTAAGGAAATGACAGACACAGGTGGCTCCGTCGCCAACTGCTAATAGCTTTTAGACAGCTAGATGGCGTAGTGAGGGGAAATAGTCGATAATTTTATATAAGCTTTTATTTAGTTTCACTAGTAAGAATGAAGGTTCCGTCAGGTTAATTTATGCTTGCCGGGGTTGGTCCCTGGATGGGTGACCATCTTTACGTACCGAAATTCCTGCATGCTTCGAAAAGCACGTTAAGCCGTTGGTCTCGGCTGTCGTTCGTGGATCTTTGACAGTCGTTATGGGTCGTCAGAAGCCCGAAAGCCTGACAACCAGTCTTACCAAAGTGCTAAAAACTACAAAAGTTACAGGGTTGTGAAAGTCAGATAGGCAGTCGCTCCATATAAAATACTGGTATTCAGCTGCATCTAGTTAGACTAGAAGCTGACCCCAACATAGTTGATAATAGGTTATGCAGATTGATTTAGTAAGATCGATTCTTGCAAGCAATTTGTGGTGATAAGCCTACAGACTAGGTAGACTGAGTGGAGCGTATTTATTGGACAAATTGGGCCAGGATCGTCACATAGTAGGTGACTGAAGACAGGCATCGTCACCTAAGCAGACCTAAGAAATGCTGGCGTGACGATTTGGACTCTTTCAGGTGTATTTTATTGTAGTATGTATTAGGGATTATTATACAATTTAGGTCTTTTAGTCGATAATATTTACTAATAAATAACATTACGAATACTAGCTGTACCAACAGAAAACCTTTCAGATTGTCTTGCTGGTCAGGGGTTGATTCGTCCCCCGCTTTATGAAAGTTTATACCTAACTGGCGAAATGTGGGCCACCTCTGCCTATCTCTTTGGGCAAAAGGGTATGATATTATGTTTGTATTTTTATAGAAAAAATATAAATAAAGTGCGTAGGATGTAGAATGTGGACGCCGCGGTGTATTAATATTTCATATATTTTTTTGTCTCGTCTGGGTAAGTATTTATACAAAGAAATAACTGGAAGGTTATTTTTTTTTTAAATAAAATGCCACTGGACTTAAAAAGAATCAAATTGGTATGCCTTTCCATGCAAAAAAAAAGCTACCGTACAGTTTGATAATGTTCAAAACTTCCATCTTTTATCTTCGAAAAAACCGAAATTAATAAATTTGTTTTACATTCCCACCAAATAAAAATAAAATAAATAAATTGTTTATTTATCCAAAAAAATACACACAGACACCGTTCAAAAACAAATCAATACAATAGAATAAGCATAAAAACTACGGCTACGGCGAAGCTGATGTAGTATTGCGGAGCTAACATGCTTTGTTACTGAAAAAAGATTGACCATTATGTAAGATTTTATATGGTTAATGTTGTAAGTTTATGTTATATGTTTATTATGTAGTTCATATACCTACTTTTTACATTATACATACAATAATTAAGATTTTTTTCACTAGTTCAGTGCAGTCTAACAAAGTCAGAAAAATCCTTAACCCAACGTAATTTGAGAAAATCTAAAATTGAAAGCTAAAAAATATTGAAAAAATTGATGTTGAAAATATTGAAATGTATCTTCATAAATTGCTTAAGAGCATTGGTGGACCAGTGGTAACGGCCGTGATTTACGAGCTGTAGGTTGTAGATTCCAACCCAGGTAGGCGTTTTACTTTGTGTAAATTATTTCATCACCGTCACTGCTCTCAAAAAGGTGAAGGAAAACATCGTGAGGAAACCGGCATGTCCTAGAACCAAAAATTCGAAGACATGTGATATCTATCCCGCACTGGGCCCGCGTGGCGGATTATGGCCCACTGCCTCAGAGAGGAGACCTGTGACCCAGCAGGGGGAATGTTATAGGCTGAGTATGTATTGAAAAAGCTCATGAAATTTTTGTCCAAACCAGGGATCAAACACAGGGCCACACATTCAGCAGTCTAGCATACATTATCAAGACTCGAAAGAAAATTGTTTTTAGATAAAATGCTTTTGTCACAATAACCTTATATTATTACAAACCATTCAAAGTTATCGATAACTTTAAAACGTATTGTTTAAATCTATCGATGTCTTCCCCTACCTAGTAGAGATGACATACAGTAATGGCCGCCTGCAACATCTGCTACCAACATTACAACGTGGTTGTCTTTATAGCAGAATTGGTACATGTGATATTTTAATTAGATCACGCGATTATGACTCCTATTTTCTCACTCATAAGGCCCCGGTTGGGGTAACGGTAATGCGCTTAAGTGCTGAACTTAAGTGGTGCAGGTGTACTATTTTTATAGTTTGTTGTAGGATGGATGCATTAGGTTTCTAGCCTGCTAAAAGGGCTATGTTGAAGAGTAGTTTCATAAATTATTAATGTTAAAAGAGTAGGTCTTTTTACTGGTAGTTTTTAAAGGACTCAGCTGGTGTTGCTGGTTCGTAACTTTGCACGTACCAATGGGTGAATTTTTCAATACATTATCTATTCTATCGGCCGTAAAAAAAAAACTGTCGCTATGATATCGACTACACGCATTGAGTTTGTACTATGGTTATTAGGGTGATCACATCTCTTATCGACGTTATGACGATGTCTCTCTTTATATAAGGTGTATCTATTGATACACGAAATCTCTTAAGGGGTCATTACACTCATCATTATGAACAACTTTTACTATGGGACCAAACCTGAAATCGCGAAAAAAAAATCAACTGCTCCCTATATTTTGACGAGTTTGATATAGATAAATGTACTGAACAGCTGATTTTTTTTCGCGATTTCAGGTTTGGTCCCATAGTAAAAGTTGTTCATAATGATGAGTACAATGACCCCTTAAGAGATTTCGTGTATGAATATATACATCTTATATAGAACTAGATTTTGCTCGCGGTTTCGCCCGCGTGGAGGTAGGAAATTATCCCACAGAAATGTACAACTAGGATAAAGAGTATTTTATGTCTTAATCCAAGTCATGGTCTACCCATGTGCTAAATTTCATCCAAATCCATTGAGCCGTTTTAGCGTGAAAGCGTAACAAACAAACCAACAAACTACACTACTACTACTACAAATACTACTACAAACTACACACTACTACTACTACTACTACAAATACTACTACAACACACTGCTACTACTACTACATACTACACACTACTACTACTACTACTACTACAAATACTACTACAAACTACACACTACTACTACTACTACTACAAATACTACTACAACACACTGCTACTACTACTACAAACTACACACTACTACTACTACTACAAATACTACTACAAACTACACACTACTACTACTACTACAAATACTACTACAAACTACACACTACTACTACTACTACTACTACAAATACTACTACAACACACTGCTACTACTACTACAAACTACACACTACTACTACTACTACTACAAATACTACTACAAACTACACACTACTACTACTACTACTACAAATACTACTACAAACTACACACTACTACTACTACTACTACAAATACTACTACAACACACTGCTACTACTACTACAAACTACACACTACTACTACTACTACTACAAATACTACTACAAACTACACACTACTACTACTACTACTACTACAAATACTACTACAAACTACACACTACTACTACTACTACTACAAATACTACTACAACACACTGCTACTACTACTACAAACTACACACTACTACTACTACTACTACTACAAATACTACTACAAACTACACACTACTACTACTACTACTACAAATACTACTACAACACACTGCTACTACTACTACAAACTACACACTACTACTACTACTACTACTACAAATACTACTACAAATTACACACTACTACTACTACTACTACAAATACTACTACAAACTACACACTACTACTACTACTACTACAAATACTACTACAACACACTGCTACTACTACTACAAACTACACACTACTACTACTACTACTACTACAAATACTACTACAAACTACACACTACTACTACTACTACTACTACAAATACTACTACAAACTACACACTACTACTACTACTACTACAAATACTACTACAACACACTGCTACTACTACTACAAACTACACACTACTACTACTACTACTACTACAAATACTACTACAAACTACACACTACTACTACTACTACTACAAATACTACTACAACACACTGCTACTACTACTACAAACTACACACTACTACTACTACTACAAATACTACTACAAACTACACACTACTACTACTACTACTACTACAAATACTACTACAACACACTGCTACTACTACTACAAACTACACACTACTACTACTACTACTACAAATACTACTACAAACTACACACTACTACTACTACTACTACAAATACTACTACAAACTACACACTACTACTACTACTACAAATACTACTACAACACACTGCTACTACTACTACAAACTACACACTACTACTACTACTACTACTACAAATACTACTACAAACTACACACTACTACTACTACTACTACAAATACTACTACAACACACTGCTACTACTACTACAAACTACACACTACTACTACTACTACAAATACAAACTACACACTACTACTACTACTACTACAAATACTACTACAAACTACACACTACTACTACTACTACAAATACTACTACAAACTACACACTACTACTACTACTACTACAAATACTACTACAAACTACACACTACTACTACTACTACAAATACTACTACAACACACTGCTACTACTACTACAAACTACACACTACTACTACTACTACTACTACAAATACTACTACAAACTACACACTACTACTACTACAAATACTACTACAACACACTGCTACTACTACTACAAACTACACACTACTACTACTACTACAAATACTACTACAAACTACACACTACTACTACTACTACAAATACTACTACAAACTACACACTACTACTACTACTACAAATACTACTACAAACTACACACTACTACTACTACTACTACTACTACTACAAACTACACACTACTACTACTACTACAAATACTACTACAAACTACACACTACTACTACTACTACTACAAATACTACTACAAACTACACACTACTACTACTACTACTACTACTACTACAAACTACACACTACTACTACTACTACAAATACAAACTACACACTACTACTACTACTACTACAAATACTACTACAAACTACACACTACTACTACTACTACTACTACTACTACAAACTACACACTACTACTACTACTACAAATACAAACTACACACTACTACTACTACTACTACAAATACTACTACAAACTACACACTACTACTACTACTACAAATACTACTACAAACTACACACTACTACTACTACTACTACAAATACTACTACAAACTACACACTACTACTACTACTACAAATACTACTACAACACACTGCTACTACTACTACAAACTACACACTACTACTACTACTACTACTACAAATACTACTACAAACTACACACTACTACTACTACAAATACTACTACAACACACTGCTACTACTACTACAAACTACACACTACTACTACTACTACAAATACTACTACAAACTACACACTACTACTACTACTACAAATACTACTACAAACTACACACTACTACTACTACTACAAATACTACTACAAACTACACACTACTACTACTACTACTACTACTACTACAAACTACACACTACTACTACTACTACAAATACTACTACAAACTACACACTACTACTACTACTACTACAAATACTACTACAAACTACACACTACTACTACTACTACTACTACTACTACAAACTACACACTACTACTACTACTACAAATACAAACTACACACTACTACTACTACTACTACTACTACTACAAACTACACACTACTACTACTACTACAAATACTACTACAAACTACACACTACTACTACTACTACTACAAATACTACTACAAACTACACACTACTACTACTACTACTACTACTACTACAAACTACACACTACTACTACTACTACAAATACTACTACAAACTACACACTACTACTACTACTACTACAAATACTACTACAAACTACACACTACTACTACTACTACTACTACTACTACAAACTACACACTACTACTACTACTACAAATACAAACTACACACTACTACTACTACTACTACAAATACTACTACAAACTACACACTACTACTACTACTACTACTACTACTACAAACTACACACTACTACTACTACTACAAATACAAACTACACACTACTACTACTACTACTACAAATACTACTACAAACTACACACTACTACTACTACTACAAATACTACTACAAACTACACACTACTACTACTACTACTACAAATACTACTACAAACTACACACTACTACTACTACTACAAATACTACTACAACACACTGCTACTACTACTACTAACAAACTACACACTACTACTACTACTACTACTACAAATACTACTACAAACTACACACTACTACTACTACAAATACTACTACAACACACTGCTACTACTACTACAAACTACACACTACTACTACTACTACAAATACTACTACAAACTACACACTACTACTACTACTACAAATACTACTACAAACTACACACTACTACTACTACTACAAATACTACTACAAACTACACACTACTACTACTACTACTACTACTACTACAAACTACACACTACTACTACTACTACAAATACTACTACAAACTACACACTACTACTACTACTACTACAAATACTACTACAAACTACACACTACTACTACTACTACTACTACTACTACAAACTACACACTACTACTACTACTACAAATACAAACTACACACTACTACTACTACTACTACTACTACTACAAACTACACACTACTACTACTACTACAAATACTACTACAAACTACACACTACTACTACTACTACTACAAATACTACTACAAACTACACACTACTACTACTACTACAAATACAAACTACACACTACTACTACTACTACTACAAATACTACTACAAACTACACACTACTACTACTACTACTACTACTACTACAAACTACACACTACTACTACTACTACAAATACAAACTACACACTACTACTACTACTACTACAAATACTACTACAAACTACACACTACTACTACTACTACAAATACTACTACAAACTACACACTACTACTACTACTACTACAAATACTACTACAAACTACACACTACTACTACTACTACAAATACTACTACAACACACTGCTACTACTACTACAAACTACACACTACTACTACTACTACTACTACAAATACTACTACAAACTACACACTACTACTACTACAAATACTACTACAACACACTGCTACTACTACTACAAACTACACACTACTACTACTACTACAAATACTACTACAAACTACACACTACTACTACTACTACAAATACTACTACAAACTACACACTACTACTACTACTACAAATACTACTACAAACTACACACTACTACTACTACTACTACTACTACTACAAACTACACACTACTACTACTACTACAAATACTACTACAAACTACACACTACTACTACTACTACTACAAATACTACTACAAACTACACACTACTACTACTACTACTACTACTACTACAAACTACACACTACTACTACTACTACAAATACTACTACAAACTACACACTACTACTACTACTACAAATACTACTACAAACTACACACTACTACTACTACTACAAATACTACTACAAACTACACACTACTACTACTACTACTACAAATACTACTACAAACTACACACTACTACTACTACTACTACTACTACAAACTACACACTACTACTACTACTACTACTACTACTACAAACTACACACTACTACTACTACTACAAATACTACTACAAACTACACACTACTACTACTACTACTACAAATACTACTACAAACTACACACTACTACTACTACTACAAATACAAACTACACACTACTACTACTACTACTACAAATACTACTACAAACTACACACTACTACTACTACTACTACTACTACTACAAACTACACACTACTACTACTACTACAAATACAAACTACACACTACTACTACTACTACTACAAATACTACTACAAACTACACACTACTACTACTACTACAAATACTACTACAAACTACACACTACTACTACTACTACTACAAATACTACTACAAACTACACACTACTACTACTACTACAAATACTACTACAACACACTGCTACTACTACTACAAACTACACACTACTACTACTACTACTACTACAAATACTACTACAAACTACACACTACTACTACTACAAATACTACTACAACACACTGCTACTACTACTACAAACTACACACTACTACTACTACTACAAATACTACTACAAACTACACACTACTACTACTACTACAAATACTACTACAAACTACACACTACTACTACTACTACAAATACTACTACAAACTACACACTACTACTACTACTACTACTACTACTACAAACTACACACTACTACTACTACTACAAATACTACTACAAACTACACACTACTACTACTACTACTACAAATACTACTACAAACTACACACTACTACTACTACTACTACTACTACTACAAACTACACACTACTACTACTACTACAAATACTACTACAAACTACACACTACTACTACTACTACAAATACTACTACAAACTACACACTACTACTACTACTACAAATACTACTACAAACTACACACTACTACTACTACTACTACAAATACTACTACAAACTACACACTACTACTACTACTACTACTACTACAAACTACACACTACTACTACTACTACAAATACTACTACACACACACTATACTACTATAAATACTCTACTCTACTGTAACTCACATTCGCATTTATATCATTATATTAGTTAGAATTATGCTTATGTCTAAATTGAATTGTGTATGTCTATGACTTAGGTCTTCGATCCTAGATGTATGAAAAAATTGATAATGTAATATCCCCGTAATAATAAGACTCTTTTTCATGCATCTGTCTAGGTCGGCTTCCAGTCAAACTAGATGTAGCTGAATACCAGTATTTTACATGGAGCAACTGCCTATCTGACCTCCACAACCAGTAACTGGGTAATACGATACCCCTTGGTAAGACTGGTTGTCAGACTTTCGGGCTTCTGACGATCTATAACGACTGTCCAAGATCCACGAATGACAGCCGAGACCAAAAGCTTAACGTGCTTACCGAGGCACGGAGGAGTCTTGTTGTGTAAAGATGGTCACCTGTCCACGGACCAACTGCGGCAAGCATAGCTTAACCTGATTGATTTACATTGCACCAGCGGGCGCTAGTTAATAACAAATAGATTCTTAAAATCGAATCGTAATTCCAATCCGGAAAACAAGATCATAATTTGTAATTTGATAACTAAGATATGATGATATGGTTAGAAAGGGAGTGACTTCCGAGATGACGACTTCAGAGAAATGTGGGAGAAAAAGACATGTCGCGCCGACTTACTTTACTTGTGGTAGCCAAGTGTACGGTCAGCAACAGAAGTCGGTTAATACTGCTACTTTTTGGCATCATATAAATTAACACAAAATGATTCGATAAACTGCTCTCTTTTGTAGTTTAGCTGTTAAGAGTTAATGTTCTTAAAATTTTAAGTTCTTCTGTTCCGATTTAAATTAAATATTTCGCTTAATAATTAAGATTAAAAACTGCAAGTGTTAATCGACTTTTGTTGCTGACTGTACAAACACGCTGTGATACATATACTTTATATTGATGGCCGAAATAGAAGACCTTTTACCAATGTAACGCCAACTGGTGGCGTGAATTTTCATGAAAACCCTCATTTATAGGAGTTTTTGTCAAAAGTGGTAGAAGAATTACGAGGTTGACTGTACTTGTTTTTATATAGAATACGTTTTTTTTACCAAAATCTTCTGAACACAAAAGGAATAGCAATAAAATATGATAATACCCACTTCGGGACAATCAGAGTTAAGTAAAGACAGAATATTATGTATCTACATAATAATGTAGAATAGACAGAAGGTTTACTTAAAACAAAACACGGATACTTTTGCGTAAAGAATTGATGTACTTACCTACTTATTTTAATTAAGAAGATCAGAGCTGGTGAATGCTTGGTGGAGGCCTTTATCCGTGTACTTACCTATGTATTTCGGCTGAATGAAGATAATACTGTTGCGTTAGCCTGCTTCTTTTAAAGCTGAAGTGGCGATAGGCCAGCTAGCCAAAAAACTGATGAGTTCAGGTTGAAATGATCTTGAGTGGAGACCACGAATCGGCAAACGTTTATGGAATCCCTCAGGATTGGTGGAGTGACAATTTTCGCAAGGTAGCTACCCTGCGCAGATCTAGTCAGCAGTCCTTGCTGCTACCAGCCGGCAGTAGAGTAGCAGCAGGAGAGTAGACAAATATTGAGTTACAATCGTCGTCCTAGTGCTTGAATGGCCAACCGACCATTTTTTGGGAAAGTGAGTTTTTAATGTATACCTGTAGAAAAAGACTGTTTCTACAGTTATACAGTAAAACCCACTTTAACAAAAAAAAAAAAAAAAACATTAAAAAAATGGTCGGTTGGCCATTCAAGCACTAGGGCGACGACATGGCGTGCGATTGGAGAAGCCTATGTCCAGAAGTGATCTGCTAAATGAATATGATGATTCCTTGATTACAACACTACCTCAAATCGTGTTAAATCTTTGTCCACTTTTAAAATTCTGGTAAAAAAAACACTTCCTCTCTCATTAAACATCATCATTACGTTGTTCCTTACTCTTGTTTTCTAATTTTCATACATTTTGGTCGAGTAGGTATTGAACTTTTGTATGAAAAAGCTTGTTTTCTTTTTTTCGTGATTTCAGACTTGGTCCCATAGTGAAAGATGTTCATATTCGTGGGTAGTAATAAAAAAATGTATTTATTGTTATAAGTATGTATGTATTTATTGTTTAGGTAAATGTACACCACTGACTACCTGCAGTATTGTATCTCCTTCTCCCTTTAATCCATCTATCTAAAGGTTGTCTGCAAAAGATCGCTTTAAGCGATAAGACCGCTAACTGTGTCACCCTATGTAAAATTTCTACATTAATAACTGTAATTTTTATGGTGTACATAATAAAAAGTATCTAACTACAATTTTTTAATTAAAATTGTTTAGTGAACGATCCACGTATATTATATGTGTGAATGTACCATTGCACTTTGTTTAAAAGTTAACCTTCTGTTATCTTCCTACTTTATGGCTGCTTTGAAGCGAGTGCTACAAAGATGATCCCTCAGTCTCCTTACCCAAGGCACAGCCCAAGGGGGTATAAATACAGAATTGTAACAAGTACCCTCTAATACGGATTGTCGATGTGTAACCGAGTGGAAAGCGATGCGATTCTGAAATGAATCCATAAGGGACTGATTGTGATATTGATGTTCATTTGTTAAATTATAGGACTTGTGATTATGAATTTGGTTGAGTTTCTGGAACAGTGGATTTTAAATTAAACGCATTCACTTGTTTTTCTCAAGCGGGGTTTACATTATGAACATTTTGCGAAATAAAATGTAAGCCAAAATTTAAATGATTTTCCCTGATTACGGTATTATGTAATTATTTATGCGTTTAGTAGTTTAAATTTATGTTAATTCCAATGAAAAGTATACAATCTAGACACTAATTATTTTTCTTTTTATATTCATGACTAACCTTACAATCTACTAATTCGCTTGCCCATATACAGGGTGTTTGGTGCATCGTTTGCCAAATTGAATTGGCCGAAAGAAGAGGTCATTTGCTATCGCTTCAGGCTCAAGTACTCATTTTTGACCACACCGGTTTTTTTATTACAACTTTCTAATTTTTATTTTGAAAAAATCCAAAACTCAGCATTAAAGCTTAAATTAAAAAAAAGTTTTAAGTGTAGTCGTCAAATTTCATTTTTATTTACATATGTACTGTTGTATGGCTCTATCAAATTTAAAATTACTTGCCAGTTACATCTAGTTTTTTTTAATAAATCACAAAGTTTTTGGAAAAATAAAAAATGAACTTAAAACTCAACTTTAAATAGCTATAAAAAAAAAACTAAAAGCGATCGGGATCTTCGAATTATTTTAAAAAGTTCTCTAGTCTATCCCCTTTCCAACGGTATGTAATGTGTTAAAAAACTCTTTTAATATCTTTAATAATTAGCTAAATGTGTAGTCGAGACACATCAGGCTGATATTGGATATTACGTTTAAAACACTAGTTTTCGCATAAATTACATGCTATTAGTAGATAGATACTGTTATCTCACGTCTTACGTAGTCTCTTATCTCGTTCTTACATAGGGAACTTTCCTCGAAATTGAAAAAAAAATACATTATTACAAAAATAATCATTTATTAATAAGTAATTTAATTACATACTAATCTTACAAGAATTAGAATTTCTGCAAACAGAGTTGCCCTTATTATTAGCTGATTTGCCAATTTTCAGTGAAGACAGGTCTTTTGTTTTCCAACATGACGGTTGTCCCGCTCATTGGAGAATAACCGTCAGGGAGTACTTGAATGATGCATTCCCGGACTCATGGATTGGGAGGGATGGCCCTATTCCTTGGCCTCCACGTTCTCCAGACTTAACTCCGTTGGATTTTTACGTCTGGGGACGGGCCAAAGAACTCGTCTACGCCACGGAAGTTGAGACAAGAGATGATTTAGTCCAACGCATTGAGGCGGCTTTCATGACGATCAAAGCAGAAATGCGTTTACGCACCACTACAGTTGAGATAAGACGAAGATGTCGCGCGTGCATACGCAATAGCGGTAGACAGTTTGAACAAGACTTGTAAGATTAGTATGTAATTAAATTACTTATTAATAAATGATTATTTTTGTAATAATGTATTTTTTTTTTCAATTTCGAGGAAAGTTCCCTATGTAAGAACGAGATAAGAGACTACGTAAGACGTGAGATAACAGTATCTATCTACTAATAGCATGTAATTTATGCGAAAACTAGTGTTTTAAACGTAATATCCAATATCAGCCTGATGTGTCTCGACTACACATTTAGCTAATTATTAAAGATATTAAAAGAGTTTTTTAACACATTGCATACCGTTGGAAAGGGGATAGACTAGAGAACTTTTTAAAATAATTCGAAGATCCCGATCGCTTTTAGTTTTTTTTTTATAGCTATTTAAAGTTGAGTTTTAAGTTCATTTTTTATTTTTCCAAAAACTTTGTGATTTATTAAAAAAAAACTAGATGTAACTGGCAAGTAATTTTAAATTTGATAGAGCCATACAACAGTACATATGTAAATAAAAATGAAATTTGACGACTACACTTAAAACTTTTTTTTAATTTAAGCTTTAATGCTGAGTTTTGGATTTTTTCAAAATAAAAATTAGAAAGTTGTAATAAAAAAACCGGTGTGGCCAAAAATGAGTACTTGAGCCTGAAGCGATAGCAAATGACCTCTTCTTTCGGCCAATTCAATTTGGCAAACGATGCACCAAACACCCTGTATATTGTAATTACCAACAACATTAATTTCTGTAACACGTACCCTCCATTTATTCGACCAAAAAATTTTCCCAAACATTCTAAATTCAAAATTTCAAACCGTACTAAAACTATCGCTTCATCAAATTCTACAAACGGGAGGGAAATATTATACAACCGGGATGAACAGATGTACACATTATACACCCGTAGCACACCCGTAGCCCGTAGTACGTACGACCAACCATCCTCAGTTTGCCGCGAATCGCGATCAAGGGTGGACGTATGTACGTACACTCCGAAAACCGAGAGCACGCGAACTTAATTACGCGACTCGCAAAAAAAGAATAACATTTTTCTTTTCTTGTCTATGTTAACGTGTGCAAAAATGAATTAAGTATGAAAATGGAACTGTTTATTTTGTGTTTCGAACTTTTTTTAACTACTTAAGATTTTTTTTTAAAGAAGTGTTTTTCGAAATGGATTTGAATTTTTGGAGGCGTTCCATTTTAATTTTCATTGGTGAGTACCAAATAATTATATCTTCGTTCTTGATTTTAATTAATGAACCCTTTTTTTTTCGAGTTTTTAATTTGAGATTGCAATTTTCCTGAGTATTTTTCCTCTTAATGTAACTCTAAAATTAAATTATTTCCTGCCAGGTTACCGGAGCGGAATAATTATAATGATTACATTGTTTTTTGGACATTTCATTTAAACGAAAAACGAGAGCCTGACAATAGGTACTTGTTCAAAGCGGCAGTACCTAAAAATTAAATTGATTTTGTGTATATTTTACCGGGCAAAATGTTACGTTGCAATACTTTGATAAAGCTTCTTGGTTTGATGTTAAATTAAAGGGGACGTTATATTTTATATTAACATAAACCTATAGTAACATCTGACTCATTTTAATTTATTTGTTGGGGTAGATAATTATTTCAGCATAAATAAAATTGATATTTTTTAGCTTAAAGCTAGATACTTTCTTTATCAAAGATACCATAGTATAGTAAAATCGTAACGTAGTTCCATTAATTGTACAATTATGTACTTGCATTTGCAATAAGATTAGTCATTTAAACAAACCTTTTTTACAGTTCGTTCAACCGATTTTGACTTCTATTCCGTAGGCTTAAGGATGGCATTAAAGGCAAAAAAGTGGTTACAATACCAACTGTTTACTGCAGCTGCCATTTGTCATGCCACCAAAGCAATAGAATTCAAAATCGGTTGAACGGACTGTAAAAGAAGTTTGTTTACATGTCTCATCTTATTGTAAACGGAGTATAATTATGTGTTAAATAAAATAATATTGACTACTCAAATCTGCAGCCCGGGTAAAAGCAAAGAAGAATATAAGGATCAAAAAACTATTTTAAATACCCACTATCCAACCTATTACAAAAATAAATCCACCAAACCTTTTCCGTAATCCAAAAAAATCGGCTCCATTCCCTTCCCTATCCAACAATCGCCCTGAAACAAAAAAAAAAAAACAAAACCCATTTTTGTCGCATAAAACTCTTGAACAATCTTGACACTTTCCTATTCTCACAAACATTCGACGGACGTTGAAACGGAAAGTGCGATGAACCGTGTATCGGAAACTCAGTGAGGGTTCTGTAGCATTTTTTTTTATTCGTGTATTTTTTCCATTTTGCAGAGTTACTGAATTATGTTAATCATTCTTTCAATTTCTTAATGTAAGTGCTAATTAAAAGCATCAACACTTAATTACTAATTGTTAAATTTCCAGGATTTGGAACAATTATTGTTATCGACTAACTTTTGCCAGCAGCTTCGCCCGCCTGGATGTCGGAAATTTACCCACGGGAACGTACTACCGGGATAAAAAATCATTATGTATTAACCCGGGTTAAAAACTATCTGTGTGCACAATTTCGTCCAAATTCATAAAGCCATCCTCCCGTGATTGAGTAGCAAACATCCAAACATAGATTTTTTTTTTGCCGTAAGTTCTAGTAAATTCGTCTGGGCCACGAGTTATTAAGTTGAATACTAGTTTGCTAAGTTTTATAATTTGTAGTGTTTGATATATTTTTTTGTTATGTATTTTTGTGGCGTACATTAAAAAATAAATAAATAATTAAAAAATACTTAAACATTCGGGGTCTTACTATAAAAATTAAACACTTGTTTTTTTCAATTTCCATACATAAATGTCATGTTATGGCGAGTAGTTCTGCCAACTAGCGACACCATTGAGAAAAAAATAATAAGACTAGAGATATGGTTTTTTGGCGTTAACTGCTAAGGCTTCGAACCTAGGAGGTTTAGTGTTGATTTTTTTAATACAAAAAATTCTACCTCGTCTAACTAAATATCTCAGACTTATAATTTTTTTCAATGGTGGCGCTAGTTAGCTGCAGTACTCGCCTTAAACATTTGTTTAGCCTAAACAACTGATAAAAACAGTTTTGTGGTAATACGGTCAAAGTTTAACGAGTCAAATACCGTAATTACAGATACCTACAATCAAAAAGCCATTCTGTCTCGCGTGGATTCACGTTCATCACGGCTTACGAAGGGTTAATCTTTTTAAATGTGCAAAAAAACAGTAATGTAACGGTTAAACATCATTACTATTAGGTTTCCGTAATTCCTTTTTAGTTACAGAACCCTAAAAAACTTATCTGGACCCTTCAAAACGCGAAAAAAATAACTATAAATGTTTATTGTTATTGTGTACAATTCTCTGGCCGCCGTTGTAAGCCGTGAATGATATTCATGGCCCGTGGGACCGATTCAGCTAAACATTGCCTAAACGTCTGTGGCGCTATAAAATCTTTTGTCAGTTTGAAGCGCTGCAGCGCTATAGGGACAAAAATGAATGTAAATGTTTGTAATTTGCTTATGCAGTGTTGTCCTCAGATATACACAAAGATTTAAGCGCTATTGTGGTTTATGGGAAGATGCCCATGAAATTATGTGATGTCATTTGTTTAAAAAGAGAATGAACTTAAGTACCTTACATTTTTTGTCAAGATTGTACTGTTCTTTATTCAAATTATCGATTTTTTTATATCAAAGACTAAAACAAGTTTAATATTACGGTACTGCAAATTGGGTCGGGGTTCTCTGGGGTCCTATTATATTTTATTGGATATTTGGCGGGAGAAATAATAAAATGGCGCCTTTCATCTAGTTGTCACCCGTGACGTGTCTGCTCAGTGCGAGGTCCTGGGTTTAATTCCTGGGTTGGGTAAATAATGTTACTGGGTTTTTATGAGATTTTCAGTAGCAGTCTGGAGTCTGGATTGGTGACCAGTAAATTGTACGAGTAATACTCTCGCGCCCTATTACCTACGTCATAACTTGTGACCACTACTTCACGAATCATTTATCTCCTTATTTTTTTTAATCTACGGGACTAGGTACTTGAAATTCTGCACGTCTCTTCTTTGTTTATTCCTTGATCGCATCTCAAGGAATGGAAATTTTGCATTAGGGACTAATAGGGAAAATTGAAGGGTACTGGAAATATTGGGGTCCATAATTGAAATAAAGTTTTTTTGGGACTCACTGGGAAAAATGCTAAAATGTTTTGTTTTTATCAACAAAATATTTTCCATGATTTTTCAAAAAGGTTTTTTATCTAGTGTTTCATACTAAAATGCAATGCTATGTACCTATATATACAGTATGGAATTGGTATCTTGGCAATAATTGAAAGCTCAAGGAATATTGCTCCATAGAAGTATAGAAAAATTAAATAATAAATAAAAAACCGAAAATTAAAAAAGTTAAATTTTCAAACAAAATAAATATCAAAATAAATTCACTTAAAGTAAACACTCTGTTTAGACAACGTACCTTGACCCCAGGAGCGAAGAGTGGCAACGGTGCACGCGGGCGGCATGGCGGCTTTTTTGTCGGCGCCGGCACTTTGATTCGTTTGACAATGTGCGACGAAAGTAAAATCCACTAAGTTCATTTGTACCGCCACGTGTTTATTTCGCGATAACTGAACTGAACTAAATACTTCAATATTACACATTGGTTCCAAAAAGAATAAACTTAAATTTTCTCATTTTCAAAGTGTCCACGTTTTTGAATGCACAAGTTACATCGCCGCACAATGTTATCCCGAAGCCTGCTCAGCAAATTTCGTTCAGGATCCAGAGCCATGGTTTTTAATTTGTCAAAGGCGGCGACAATACGATTGCGCAGTTCATCTTCGGTTTCGGAGACACGCGAATAAACTTAATTTTTTATAAAGCCCCATAAAAAGAAGTCGAGAGGCGTAAGGTCGGGTGACCGAGCTGGCCACCTGCGGGGGCCATAGCGACCAATCCATTGCTCGCCGAACATGGTGTTAAGCCGCTCTCTCGCGAGGAGTACGGAATGTGGAGGAGCTCCGTCTAACTGGAACCAAACCCGCTTGTAAGCTACCACAGACAATTCCTCTAGATAATCGGTTATTGGGCCGTTAAGAAGATCCAGAAACTTCTGTGCATTGAGGTTTCCGTTCATAAAAACGGGGCCGATTATTTGGTCAGGCAGGTCAGGCACACACACTATCCCGGAAGACTAGCGGTGAACTGACAAAGCGGAACGCAACTTCCAAGATGGCGAAAAAATATTATAATGTAGGGCAAATGGTGCAATTATCGTAATTAACGCTTATCGATAACTTTTTACACGTAATTTTTCTACCGAAACAAGGCATTAGAATACAATTATCTTTGTGTAATTTGAATATTTATTTTTAACAATTAAAAATATTAATTGGACATTAAAAATACGATTGAACAGTTTACGAAACTACCGTTAAGTTAGTGACTTCCTGAGTAATCCTGATTATCAATCGGGTCTGTCGATCCACCGGAAGCCGGTCGGTAACTAATTATGTAACATGCGAAAACAATTCATAAATGCGAAAACAATTCATAAATTGTTGTTGTTTACTTTTTGCATTTTATCTCTAAATCTACTTAATAATATTTAATAAGAACACACATAAACAAAAAAGCTGTTTAGCTTTAAATACTCAGGGCATAGTGGTTTTTAGAATTATGACAATAATTCTTAAAACACCATAGCACCACCTAAGTATTTAAAGCTAAACAGCTTTTTTGATTATCTATCTTTATTCCTTTTAACAAAAGCTAATAGTCGATAACAGGTGTGCTTCCCTACGTGGTGCGAGCGCACCCCGCACCCGCGCGCCCCCCGCAACATTATTTCGCTGAATCGCCTTTCAAGAAAGCCGCGTGGCTCGTGCCGCTCTGTGTAAAGAAGCCGCCAAAAGACACCGCTGCCGATGTACACCCGCAGGAAATGTTGGCGCGTCCCAGTGATGGATTATGTTTGTGTAAACAAAACAAAGTTTCGACCATGGCAGGCCAAGGAAGTTGTTCAATAGGAAATTCCAAGTACTAGTATACCGAATAAAAAAACCACATTAACATTAACTTTCATAGTCAGTAGAGAGAGAGAGAGAGGTAGTGGGCCGTACCGTTACAGTATTAATCGAATGTGGGTGTCATCGGGCGGCGCGGTCCGCGGCTGCGTCTCCCGTACACGCTTAGTTTTGCGCACGCACTCAAACGTTCAATTATTTTTTTTTTTACATTAAATTCCAGCCTGTCGTGCAGGTGTACCGATTTTACATTTCGGCAAATAAGTAGAATAGGTACGTAACAGCGTCGTGATAGTTTGCACTGAGTGGCAACGTCGCATTTTAAAGGGTTCATTGAATCATTGACCTAGTGATCCAATTCTACAGAGTGTTTAAATTTGATCAAAATGAAAACTCTACTTTTTGACGTAATTACTGGACCGATTTCGTTCATTTTTTGTATATCGTCAGAAAAGGCGATACCAAGTGTGTCCTAGAAATTATTGCATATAAGCGGTCCCCATACTGTATAGCACGAAACCGATTTTTTTGCGCAATTTCGTTGTTGCTCTAAAATAAAAGTTGTACATTATTGTTGTTGTTGTTGTTGAGTAGATAATTTCAACCCCTGAAAGTTAACTATTCAACCATTTTTTTAAATTTATGTATTTGCTTACATGTACACACGACTACATATCAAGTTATATAATTCCAGTATAAGCTGGCCTCTAATTGTACGGAAATCCTTTGCAATGCGGGATTAGCTTATACTGGAAATGTATAACTTGATAAGTAGCTGTGTCTACAACACACCGGTTAGTAGGCATGCACTCAAAGGAAATTGTTAAAAATGGCCTATGAATCAACAAGCACAATAATTACAAGCTTTTTTTATAATTAACATTACATTTTTTACAATAGAACGAACACTTCGTATTTTCGAAAACATTTTAAAAAGTAATTCACTTTGGCCATAATCCCCGGTTCCCCGGCGCCATTATTCTTTGTTTTAATTTGACGTTTCGGATAAACAAATGGTTTACAAAAACAGCACTCTCAGCGCTTGATCACTTGACACTTCTTATCTGTCATTTCGTTAATAAATGTTCTCATTTGATAGCGAAAGGACAGTAGGTGTCATTTTACTGCAGCTAATTGAAATTCCGAACATAAATGTTCATAAGAAGAAATAAGAAAGAATAAGGTTTTTAGTTACAAACAAAATAAAGCGACTGAAAGCGCTGTGTGAAACGAACGAGCAACATCGACACTAAGCCGACGTTCGCACGGACGTAAAAATATCGCGGCGGGATTTTATCGCGCACTGGATTTTCAACTCTCGGTGTTGAGCCGAGCGTTGAGAATCCAACTTAACAACAACAGAGTGCATTCTATCGCGTCGAAAAAACACACTGGTGCCGATTCTCTTGTGAACGCACTAAACTAAAATTAGAGAATCGCTATCTTTTACTAACAGGCAGCGGAAGAAAAGGACGGCTATAGCTATGAACTAAGTTGGAGATGTCAAACTAGTTCACGCCTTACGTTTCACCGTGTTTTTAGTCGACATGTTTTTACGTGTCGTCTAAATGTCTATGGAAAAATTAGTTCTAACTAATTTGACAGCTCTAATTTACTTCCGTCCCTTTCTTGTCATAATAGAGAGAAAAAGTTAGCAATAGCCTAAATTAAGTTTAGTTTGTGCACAACAGAATCGGCACCACTGTTGGATTTTCAACTCCCAGCGCTAAGCAGAGAGATGAAAATCCAGTGCGCGAAATAAAATCCCTGCGATATTTTGACGTCCGTGCGTACGTCGGCTAACAGTCGATGAATTGACAGACGATGAGTCATGAGGTGACACTTTGATATTATTTTGTTAATGCGTTGGTTGTTTGTGTTCGTTTATATTCATGCATTTTCTTGGTAATCTGTTTCGATTTTATTAAAAAACTTGGCGTGAAGATAGAATTGTGATTTCCTCTTGAAATATCGACCTCTGTCCGTCATTGACTGATATGGACCTACTAGGAACGAACAACACACAACGAACGAAACAGACTTTACGGAGTTAACACGGAATTGGAAAGTGTTTCTGTATTTTGTGTTAACTACAGATTAGCTTCTGGTTTCATGGTATTGGAAGATGAGCAAGTTATTATTCTCTCTGTCAAGTTATATTACCATATCGTGAACAATTTTATAGTGTAATTATTGCATGAGGACAGACACTGCACATCAGTGAATATCAGAAACATCATATTGGAAAGATCTGCCGCCATTGCAGGTAACTAATATATACTTTCGTTTGTTTTTCAACAACAGACCTATGCTATGGCCCTTGTCAGTTTCAGACAGATACATGCATATACACCCAGTCTGGAACAAATATCTGCAGGCCATACAAATATTTATAGCATGCAGGAATAAAACCTCCATGGTTTATATAGTGGAAGGAGCTCGTGGCTAAGTAATAACAGCCGCACGGGTCGATCCAACATGTTAAGCTACGCTTGCCGGGGTTGGTCCGTGGATGAGTGACCATCTTTACATACTGAGACTATTCCGTGCCTCGGAAAGCACGTTAAGCCTTTGGTCCCGGCTGTCATTCGTGTATCATTGACAGTCATTACGGGTCGTCAGAAGCCCGAAAGTCTGACAACAAGTCTTACCAAGGGGTATCGTATTACCCAGTTACTGGGTTGTGGAGGTCAGATAGGCAGTCGCTCCACATAAAATACTGGTATTCAGCTGCATCCGGTTAGACTGGAAGCCGACCCCAACATGGTTGGGAAAAGGCTAGGCAGATTGAATACATACTTACTCCTAAAGTAAGGGCACTGCAAATTTTCCAAGTCAAATTATATAATATAATTGATTATAATTATTACAATTCAATACATAATTTAAACGTACTAAACATTTAAAATAATTAATTTATTACATTTTACTTTAAACCACATCATTATTATATTATCAATTCTATCATTAATTTTAGCCATAATTTATAGTTTCTCAATAAATTCAAAATCATCTTGTATTTATTAGTAATTTTTTTGATGAGGCCTATTAACAAACTTGGTACTTCAAAACCCCTTTGTATCCAAACTTCAGGTAGGTAGGGCGCTTAGGCGTCTCAAAGGCCTCCATGAATGCCGTTATCTAGGTTACATCTCTACGTTCCTCATTGAAAAGTGCTCTGAGAAGCACTACTCTTAAAAGCGTCTACCGTTTGAGGCCAAATAACAGAGCCTTCTTTAAAAATTGAAGTAGAATTCCCGAATCCATCTTTCTTGGAGTTAAAATTCTCGTGTGACTTGAGTTTATTCTGTCTATGAGCTTATGTTATGCTGGATTTAGGAAACTGCTGCTGTTTGTTGTAGCAATTATATTATTTTCTAACTCACATTATTGTCAAGGTTTCGATTAGTCAGAAATTTGAAGCTAGTTGCCTACCTATTGAGAAGATCGGGCAAGAAACTCCATGGACACTCTTTTAAATTATATCGTAACAAAAATAAATATTATAAAAATAATTTTAAGAACTAGTCCTTTTGCGAATTAGCCATTTTAAGAATTAGTCCTTTTGCGAATTGGCCATTTTAAGAATTAGTCCTTTTACGAATCAGCCATTTGTCGAATTTGGCGATTGTAGAATGCTAGGTATTTTACGAATTGGGCATTCATCGACTAAGCCTTAAAAAAGACTGTACCTAAGTATATTTAGATCTATACTGTAATATGTACCGTAGAAAATTAAAAAATCTTGTTTCATGCAAATCAACTTACTTTCAACATTCTACTTTTACCTTAAACCAATTAGGCGGCCAAATTACTGAATTATTTTAAAGCCGTCTGTGAAGCCTTTTAAATCCCATTTCATTTTCTTCTTCTTTTCTATAAAGATAACAAGGTCGTTATTCTTTTTTTGAACAAAATCGTTGAGCAAAATTTTTACTGTAAAAATGGAGCATCTTTTGCAAACATGACACTTTGGTCCTCTGGATTGACCCATTTAATGCATATGCAACAAAACTAAAATTAGGTCAAAAGTTCTGACCAATTACGAAAACAATGTTTTACCTCCACTAAATTAAATCAACTCGGGCTTTAAAACAAATTGATCGATTAAAACAATATTTACTTCGATAATGAAAGTAAACATTCATAATTGATTATTCTTTAAACTTCAATTTGTTTGAGCTATGGATCGCATTGTTGTTTTACTGGGAGGCATTGGAAATATTATTTTGCTTACTGAAATAAACACTCTTCTGGTTTTCAATCTTTTTTAAAAGTTTGAACAAAAGAAGTGTAAGTACCGAACTCTGTCTGAATTATTTCGCTAAAAATCAGAACTAACAATCATAGACCTTTGTCAGGTCATAAGGGTTCCCCAAAAGGTCAATTGCAATTGTAAATTTTTACGTGATTGATACACGTTAATGCGCAAATTGATCGTCTACCAAATGCAATTGAAGCGATTGACAATATTACTACAATAGAAATTGGTGGTAATTGATCGTTTCAGGGACCCCTTAAGAAACAAACAAAGTCACTTTCGCATTTATAATATTAGTTAGGATGCGAAAGAGAGTTTGTTTGTTACGCTTTCACGCTAAAACGGCTGAACGGTTTTGAATGAAATTTGACACATAGGTAGACCATGACCTAAGTTAGGGCATAGGACATTTGTTATCCAGGTAGTACATTCCCATGGGATAATTTCCGACCTCCACACGGACAAAAGCTAGTATGGAATAAATACACTGTATTTTCGTACTTTTTCACAACACTCTTGATCAAATTAAGCCTTCAAAGAAACAAATCCCGATAGAAATAAAATAAAGAGATAAAGTAAAGAGATAGTGCTGTATAAACAAATAGTTTGAACGATTCCGCGGCGAATTCGATATCCTGATGGCCCTCGCTTTGCAAAATAAACGAGTGTAGTCTCTCTCAAGCGGTTTAAAGTGTCGTCTATCTCATTTTTATGGACGATTTCTTTTTTAAAATATCAGTTGATAGATAGAAAAAGCTTATGACTTTTCAGACAGTTAAAATAAAAATTTATTTGAAGTTTGTGTTTAGCAATAATTATAGCTGTGCATTTATTATTCTTTTCAGTTAATTGCATGCCCGCTATACAGGCTGTAAGTGTAAACAGTGGCAATCTTTTAAGGGGTCATTGTACTCATCATTATGAACAACTTTTACTATGGGACCAAACCTGAAATCGCGAAAAAAAAAGCAGCTGTTCAGAACATTTATGTTCGCATAACTGGTCAAAATGTAGGGAACAGCAGATTTTTTTTCGCGATTTCAGGTTTGGTCCCATAGTAAAAGTTGTTTACAATGATGAGTACAATGACCTCTTAAAATATTGCCACTGTTTATACTTACACCCTGTATAATAATAATCATAAACCGCGGGTAACACCGCGGGGCGCAGCTAGTATTATATAAAACTAAATATTGATATTGCATAACATTTAATGGTCAAGGATTTCCGAAAAGTATCTACTTATTACATAACTTTTTCAAATGTCTTAGATCAAACATCAGGATGAAAAGCTTGTCCGGAAAAAAACTTTTTTACAAAAAAAAAAAAACAAACCGACTTTTAAAAACTTTTTTACAAAAAAATACAACCAACTTCCAAAAACAACACTACAAAGTGAAAAATAACTTTAATTTCGGAAGTCGGTGTCTAGTTAAATGTATTTTCGTTTTTTGCCACCGACTTCCGAAATTAAAGTTATTTTTCACTTTGTAGTGTTGTTTTTGGAAGTCGGTTGTATTTTTTTGTAAAAAAGTTTTTATTTTTCATTTTTTAGTTGTGTGTTTCGATTTTTTTTATTTTATTCGAGAGGGTCACAGTTGGTCCCATATAAAATTGATTAACTTGCTTCGGTAGTTTTTGAGTTAGCTTCAATAATACGTATTTTTTCCCCATATGGATGATGTTCTAGTTTGTTTTGCAGATAGTGGTATTAGAATTTGTGTGGGGTAGACACAAATTCTAATACCACTATCTGCAAAACAAACTAGAACATCATCCATATAAAAGTGGGGGAAAAATACGTATTATTGAAGCTAACTCAAAAACTACCAAGGCAAAGTTAATCAATTTTATATGAGACCAACTGTGATGTATACCCTCTCGAATAAAATAAAAAAAATCAGACACCGACTTCCGAGATTAAAGTTATTTTTCACTTTGTAGTGTTGTTTTTGGAAGTCGGTTGTATTTTTTTGTAAAAAAGTTTTTATAGCCAATGTAATAGTACTTTTCGGCAAACTGCACAATTGAGGTTATTATTTAAAATTGGCAATACCTTTGTTTACATTTTTGATCTCGAATTCGATTTCTGAGATTAGGGTACTTCCTGTTGACCTAGAATCATAAAATTTGGCAAGACACAGCACAACTAAAGGAAAGTCCGAAATTGTTAATTTGTAGTTTTATCATTTATAATTCTTTTTTTTTGCGATCTGGAGAATTGACCGTGACGTATACCGATGTCTGGGACAACATGTTTTTCAACTACCATGTTACTTTTGTTTTTGGGATTTTATCCTAACTATGGAACCCTTTATTGTGCACGCACAACACGTGGTTCAACACACACTTGGACGGTTTTTTTATACTTTAAAGTTGATTCTGTAAAAGTTGTTTTTAATCATGAGTGGGTTCTATAAAGTTGGTACAGGTTTTTTATTTGGACCGTATTATATTATACGACCAACCCACACTGACAGTAACCCTACCGTAGCATATGTATTCAACAACCTTTCAAGATACAATCATTAATAAAAACAATTCGCTCCAATATTCACAACAGTTTCATTATTAAATTCGCGAACTGCTTTTGTACGCCACTGTACGTGATAGATGACGCGATGACGTCATAAGTGAGCTCATATGTACCACGTGCGCGTGAGGTCGTTAAAATATCGTCAATTATCATGCAGTGTGAATATTGTTGTAATGCTTTAGAGAGTGTGATTGTAAAGTAGAATATTGAAGGTGATAAATCCTTGAAATTAAAATACTTTTTGTTAAAATGTTTACAAGTCTTCATCATAATTTCGTTTTGCTTTTGAATTCCAACGTAGGTATCATCACGGAATAGATAAATAAGGTACTGTAGTGCTATTCTGTAAATACATCACCGTGAAACATAAGTGAAGTGATCTTAAAGCGAGCTGTCAATAGTGTCAACCCCTAGCATTATGTGGAATGACGGCTCACTTCACGCTCACTGCACCCGAGTTATCACGGTGAGATGTTTACAGAATAGCACTACTGTAATAACCTTATTTATCTATTCCGTGGGTAACATCAACAGTACACCACGCCAACCAAAGGGGTAATTCACGTATTTAAAGAAAAAACGCGGCGCGGTTTTTTTTAACACGGTCACGTGGTCGTTGGCGTTCATTCCATACTAACGTATTCCTAGTTTTCTTCCTGGTTTAGGCGCTACCCCAAGCAAAATCTTGCGATTATGCGTTTTTCAGAAGCTAATAACTCATTAATTAAGAGAAATAACTTACATCTAAAAGCACATTAATAATGTTCTGTAACCTATCACCACATTGCACGTTCTTATTTGTTATTATGTATGTTTTATAAATACACTAACAGGAGGAGCTCGTTGCTAAGTAATAACAGCCGCTCGGGTCGATCCATCAGGTTAAGCTACGCTTGCCTGGGTTGGCCCGTGGATGGGTGACCATCTTTACATACCGAGACTCCTCCGTGCCTCGGAAAGCACGTTAAGCCGTTGGTCCCGGCTGTCATTCGTGGATCTTTGACAGTCGTTACGGGTCGTCAGAAGCCCGAAAGTCTGACAATCAGTCTTACCAAGGGGTATCATATTACCCAGTTAATGGGTTGTGGAGGTCAGATAGGCAGTCGCTCCATGTAAAATAATGGTATTCAGCTGCATCCGGTTAGACTGGAAGCCGACCCCAACATAGTTGAGAAAAGGCTAGGCAGATTGATTATAAATACACTAAAAATCTCCTTCTTAAAAAATTACTAAAATTATTAATTGCATTGCATGCATCTTTTGCTAAAGGTGACGAGATCAGGCATCATTTCTATTATGAAATTGAAAATTATACGATGTATTACTCGACATAATTATTTAAATTAAAACTTAGACTTTCAAAGTACTTCCCAGTATCTTAAACATCACATGCAGAGAAAATCAGCTTAAACTTGAAAGATATAGAATATTACAGTTTCGCAACTAGTTACAATCTCTATTAGTAAAGTAACAAGTCGTATTCAACTTGATCGCAATATTGTTAAAGTTTTAACGACTTGAAGTCTGCTCGAACTCATTTGATGTTAGCAGTTTGTTATGTCACGGCGCGCGGCGATATAATGAACCTAATTATAATACAGTATAATAATGTCCTACAAGTTAAGCCGTTGGTCCCAGCTGTCAGTATTGGATCTTTGACAGTCGTTACGGGTCATCAGAAGCCCGAAAGTCTGACAACCAGACTTACCAAGGCGTATCGAAATACCCAGTAATTGGGTTGTGGGGGACAGATAGGCAGTTGTTCCTTGTAAAATACTGGTATTCAGCTGCATCCGGTTAGACTGGAAGCTGACCTAACATAGTTGGGAATAGGCTGGGCAGATGATTAATAAAGCCTCATTTAGTCGACGTTCGCATGGACGTAAAAATATCGCGGTGATTTTTTTCGCGCACTGGATTTTCAACGCTCTGCTTAGCGCCGAGAGTTGAAAATCCAACAGTGTGTTTTTTCGACGTGCTAGAATGCACTCTGGTTGGATTCACAATGCTCGGCTTAACAACGAGAGTTGAAAATCCAGTGCGCGAAAAAATCCCGCCGCGATATTTTTACGTCCGTGCGAACGTCGGCTTACTTTATTATAATGTGCTTATAGCTATGGATTTTCCACCTCGTTGTTGCTAGTGGTCGGGAGCGCAACTGCTCAGAATGGTGTTTATGTTCCATTCCCTGCACCCTAATGGCGTAACACATTAACGATCGGAGTTGGTTTAATTTTGAAACAAATTGCTAATCCATTGCTTCATATGTTCGAAAAATTTGTCTGCTCGACAACGTAAATAACGCCATGAATGTTGTTGAACTGTCAAAATGAAACCAACTCCGATTGATAGTGTGTTACGCAATTAGGGTGCAGGTGCGGGCAAAGTAGTATTGAGTTGTTCCATCAGGAATTTCTCAGTAACAGCTCTCGTAAAACGTGAAGATAACTGATGAAATGAACGTCTGCCACACACATCTGCCCAAAACTATCGAAACCTATTATGAAACTGTCCAATCATATCGGGATACACTCCCTTCAGCTATGCAATGCTCACTGTATGGTGAAATGGAAGCCTTAAAAATTGCTTCAATCAATAAAATATCGACATAATTTAGTTCTGAAATATGTCAATATTTTATTAATAGATATAAGTTCTATATAACTATATGGCAGGCCAAAATAGTTTAAATAGTTATCCAGTGGTATGCGTGGAAAAAGCATCATCTAAACTAATATTCTAACGAAAAAAGATTTTTTGTATGTTTGTTTGTAATCGGTAAACTCAAAAAAAAAACTGTTTTACAAAAAAATACAACCGACTTCCAAAAACAACACTACAAAGTGAAAAAAATAAAAACTTTTTTACAAAAAAATACAACCGACTTCGAAAAACAACACTACAAAGTGAAAAATAACTTTAATTTCGGAAGTCGGTGTCTGATTAAATGTATTTTCGTTTTTGCCACCGACTTCCGAAATTAAAGTTATTTTTCACTTTGTAGTGTTGATTTTGGAAGTCGGTTATATTTTTTTGTAAAAAAGTTTTTATTTTTCACTTTTTTGTGGTTCACATGTGCTTACCCCTTCACAGCGTACTGGCGTGATGTTATGTTATGAACTGGTCTGAACAACAAACAGACATGAGATTTCAGCAATCCCAGTCCATTTGCTATCATTTATTGAGGAGTTCCGTTGCCTATCTCAGAAGTTCTTCATCAGATCTTCACCAAATTGAAATGGGACCACTCCAAGAAAGTACTCTTCCAAAAAAAAATCCAAATCGCTTCAAGTGTGCCTATAAAATTGGAAGAGTTCTCTCTATTTCTCCAGGATCCCATCATCAGATCCTGACTTGATGATCAAGGGACCACCTGGGAAGTATACCCTTTCAAACAAAAAAAAAATAATCCAAATCGGTCCAGCCATCTTCGAGTAATCGGGGAACATACATAAAAAATTAATTTCGGAAGTCGACGTCTAGTTAAATGTATTTTCGTTTTTTGCCACCGACTTCCGAAATTAAAGTTATTTTTCACTTTGTAGTGTTGTTTTTGGAAGTCGGTTGTATTTTTTTGTAAAAAAGTTTTTATTTTTCACTTTTTAGTTGTGTACCTACCCCACACAAATTCTAATACCACTATCTGCAAAACAAACTAGAACATCATCCATATAAAAGTGAGGAAAAAATACGTATTATTGAAGCTAACTCAAAAACTACCCAAGCAAAGTTAATCAATTTTATATGGGACCAACTGTGATGTATATAAGTGTAACATGTGATGTAGATGATATAACCTCTCGAATAAAATAAAAAAAAATCCAAATCGGTCCATTTTTGAAGTCGGTTAAAAATACTTAAGTAACCGATTTTAAAAATTATTTCACCTATAGAAGGCTAAATTATCAGCTGAAAAAAAAATCACTAAATTTATATTCGCAAAACTCGTCAAATGTACAGAACAGCTGATATTCTTTTCGTGATTTACATCCATCGGTTCGGTCCCATAGTAAAAGTTGTTCATAATGATGAGTACAATGACCCCTAAGAGGTTGTGCGTTATTTAAGTTACACCTTGTAGATACACAGATTTCCAGTTCCCGTAACTACATCACATAATTAAATTCCTGTCACTTCCAAAACCATAAAATACTAAATAAAATTTCCTTGAAAAATCGTATTAGCCACAACTTGTTCTAGTAAATATTAAATTGTCTAGTTCAGAACCTCGTTAACCGCCTGACTTGCTTCAAAGCGGTACTCGAACAAATAAAAAACGACACGGTTTGACGACACGGTTGGCGCAGTGGTTGAGCGATTGACTGCTGCGCAGCATGTCGCGGGTTCGATTCCCGCACGGAACAAATATTTGTACGACCTACAAGTATTTGTTCCGAGTCTGGGTGTTTTTCTATCTATAATATGTATGTATTTACAAAAAAAAAAAAAAAAAAATTGTATATAAGTAGTTTATCAGCCATCTCGTTACCATAACACAAGCATTAGGTTGCTTAGCTTGGGGCTAGATGGCGTTGTGTGGTATGTCCAAACATATTTATTTATTTTATTTTATTTTTTTTATTTTAAATATAGAACTTTGAAGTCTAGGACTAGAGCCAATGCACTGGGACTGAAAGTTTTACATGTTATATTAGCGTAACAAAGTGTAATATTATTGGTTCTTGTGGCGTTTTAAAATGAATACCTAATTCAAATTCAAATTCAAAACATTTATTTCAGACTTTTGGTCCATAGAGTGTTAGTAGTACATCAAAATGACTTAAAGCTATGTTAGTAATACATAAATAGAAAAAACGCCAGTCAGCCTACAATATATGCAGACCAATCCAATGCCTCCACATAGGACTATGGATGTAGTCTGCAATTACCCTCAGGTAGCTGTTGGGACTGCCCCTAACCCTTCGCATCAGCGATGCTGCTCTCTTACGTATAATGGCGTGAAAGCCGTCCACTTGAGCCTCAGCAAACATCGCTGATGCACTGCAGTAGCGAGGCAATCCCATCAGCAACCTGAAAGCATTGTTATATTGGACCCGCAAGGCACCGACGGTTCGCTGCGTGTAGCTAGTCCACAGACTACACGTATAAAAGGACTGGCAATATGCCCTAAATAAAGTCCTCTTTACCGCATAAGAGCACCGTGAAAATCTGCGAGCCAGCATATAGAATAAAACTGCTCCCTTTTCTCGTGGCTGGGAAACAAAATATGACGACATCATTTGCTTCATATGTTTGAGAAATTCATCATCTCGACAATTACTTAGGTTAAAGTGCAGGCCACACTGAGAACGAAGCCAAACAAAGATATAAGTTCGTTTAGCTTCGCTCATGAGCTACACTTTTCATACTTTTCGGTTCACACAGCAAACTATGAATCGAAGTATGACAAGACGCAGTAGCTACATGAGCGGAGCTAAACGAACTTAGCTTTGTTTTGCTTCGTTCTCTGTCTGGCCTGCACTACTTTACGCGGGCGATATTGTTGAACTGTCAAAAAGAAAGATAGTGTAATAATGAATTATCTATATAAACTGGAAAACAAAACTGTGATTACAAATTCTTGGCGTCAGGGCAAGAATACACATGGCTGTAATTTGCATAAAAGTATGCAAGTAGCTTGCATGCCGTGTGCCATAACAACTTCTGATTGCTGAATGTCACAATGGCATGCCAGTTACTTGCATAGTTTTGTACAAGCTACAGGCATTTGTATTTCCACCGATTGGTTTGTTTTGGACCAAACGTGCGAATGCACTTTCTATCCCCAATTAACTAAGTAAATCCTTTTTGTGAAAACAGGAACAGAGCATTCTTTCGTTTGACTTTCCATACTAAAATGTCATGAATGTCACGAAAATAATGCTTTTGTTCTGGTTCTGTTTGTTTGATGTAAACCCACCGGTAGGAGTTTGTTGAACTTACGCTGCGCTAAAGGCGGGCCCACACCAGTGCACGCACAGTGCATGCTTGGCGCTTCGAATGGCTATGGACGCGTCAATATTAAATCAACTGATTTAATATGGACGCGTATGCTAACAGTATTTGCACGTCGTGAATATTACAACTTGTACGAGAACCACTCGCTAACCGCTCGGGAATATGTCCAAACTATTATTTATTTATTGTTAATTAAAACGCTAACACCAATTACATAGAGATTGAAACAAGTATATAGTAAACAAAAATATTTCAAATACTAACATGTATAATAATAGAGGACACCCCAGCATAGTTTCTCTCACAAAAGATCAGACATACACGCAAAATTCTACTCCATGAATCAGCAAACGGATCACATTCAGGATTGGTGGTCAGGAGGGCTACACACTGGGGACTCAGCTTTGGCGACAGTTTTAGATAACGGCGGCGCAAACCGATTTTGTCGACGGCTTTGGCGATGTCCGATGTATTTGTCGGGAATAAATAGCCGACAGAAAAGATCGTGGAGCTGGAGACTGTCGATGCGTCCTCTAAGAGGCTATTGTGAGCTGTAGAAAGCCTCGTCTAACCGCCAACGAGTTGATGCCCAAAACTCCTAGGAGGTAATTAGTAGGGTGCATAAAAGGATAGAAAACGTCTTTTTGTGCATGAAAGGATAGGAAACGTCTTTTTATAGAGAAATCTCAGGAAAGTTTTCTGTACCTTTTCTAGGGTTAATGTTTGAGTTACATTTGGGTTTAGTTAAAAGGCTAAGTAATAACAGCCGCATGGGCCGATCGATCAGGTTAAGCTACAATTGCCGCGGTTGGTCTGTGGATGGGTGACCATCTTTACATACCAAGACCCCTCCGAGCCTCGGAAAGCACGTTGAACCGTTGATCCCGGCTGTCATTCCTGGATCTTTGACAGTCGTTACGGGCCGTTAGAAGCCCGAAAGTCTGACAACCAGTCTTACCAAGGGGTATCGTATTAACCAGTAACTGGGTTGTGGAGGTCAGATAGGCAGTCGCTCCATGTAAAATACTGGTATTCAGCTGAATCCGGTTAGACTGGAAGGCGACTCCAACATAGTTGGGAAAAGGCTAGGCAGATAATGACATTTGGGTTGGAAAAATCAGGGGCATTTCACAAGACAAAATCTAAATGCCTAAAAGATTCCTTGGCATGATTTGTAAATGTCAGACCAGTGGTAAAGGTCACGCCCAGGTCTTTTATTTTGGTGACACGACTTAATACTTCACTACCCAGTCTGTAGTTATAGTGGTTGACGTTTTCGACTGTACGTCATGACGTAACACTTACTTGTATTAAAAAAGAATGTCCATACTATGTCCCTAAGATGCACGTGTTAGAAATATATTAATAGTGTAAGAAGTGTAGGTATATGTAGATATTACTAAAATAGCAAGCCTTGAATGTCAGAATGGTTATTGGTTATTTACTGTGTATGAAAGTATTATGAATATGGTGTGTAAGGAAAGGGTGTCATGAAGAAAAGCACAGAAAGACAAGACCAGATATTTATTATTTCAATTAGGCTTGTCAATAATTATTTATCTAAGAAAGCTATTGTCCGTTCGCAAAACTAGGTCTTCATGGAGAAGAAGGACAAGAAACTCCATGGGAACAGTTTTAAAGTATTCTATCAACACATTTCTTATATTTCCATAAATTATCGTTATCTCAAAACAGTTAATTCTATCTGAGGGTACTCAGAATAATAGCAGCAATAACAATCTGTAGGAATAGAACATTAATATTTCTTTGTTTAATTTGACACATTGGCAATACTGGCCATATTGATAACACACACAGAACAACATAGTTAAACATAATAACAATAGAAATCAATCATATTAGCAACAATATTACTTAACTTTTACCTGTAGGCCGGAGCTCCGTTCTGGTCGACTTCTGGATCAAGAAATGTGCCCCGACTTGTTTTTTTTTTTTTTTTTTTTTGGAATTGGCATCTCGTAGTGTGACCGTGAGAGGTCTTGACTACTTAACCGGACTTTCCTGTGGGTGCCTTTAAGCGAGCTCAAAAGCCTCCAGCCAGGGGGCATAAATACTAACAAAACTTATAAACTAAACGACTGCGTCCTAAGGGCACCCCCTGTGGCGTACGGACCTCGGCTTAGGGAGTCGTTGTCATTACTATTAGAACAGCAAAGCAAAGCAATAGGCTGGATCAAGTTGGAGGATGCCCCGACTCTCGGAGCTCCCCCTTTTATAGTCGTGAACAAACAACTTTGACGTTTCAATCTACCGTCATCCAAAATATCAACGACATAAAAGGTGGATCCCCGTTCGGAATATTTTCTATGTTTTACTACATTATTCTGTAATATTTTAACTTATCTACATTTACAGACAAACTGAAATAATAAAAGAATTATTGAAATAATGTAAATCATGTATTACATACTTGTTACAAGTTTTAGGTTATGCAAAACATTACAATTTTATCAATAACAATATCTATAATTAGGATAAATTAAAATTGTATGTAAATCTATTGTTTGGATGTTCTATTATACTGAAATGTACCAAAATAACAATTAAAAATGGTAATTAATTTAAAAATAATCTATCACACGCGAACGGCACTGTTTGTACCCGCCTTATCGCGTCTCTAAGGCCGCGCCATTCTGTTGAACTATTCGTAAAAATCTCACCGTGAAAACTTAGGTGAAGTGCGCCTGAAGTGAGCCGTCATTCCACCTGACGCTTGGGATTGACACTATTGACAGCTCACTTCAAGCTCACTTGCCTCCGTTTTCACGATGAGATTTTTACAGAATAGGTTGGCTTGTTTCGATACAATCACGTCGACGTGTCAATCAATGCCAGAAGCAAAAGGCACTTTTAGTAATTCCAAATCCGAAAAAATTTACATTATATGTATTTTTTTTTTCTTTTTATTTTGGCTTCGTACGGTGTGTGCACGTCGATGTATTGTTTATACCTTTTTAGTTGGCGTTTTAGCCGTAACTGGTTTTTTTTAACTTCTTCTTCTGGATCTTTGGTACCTTCCCACTTTTTTTGTTGGGAAAATTCAACAGATATATTTTTTATGAACCGTTTTTAATATCATTGAAGAAATTGAAAATACATACTGAGTCCCCACTTCTTTGGATGTAACGTCAGACATAGTAATATGGTTCGTATAAAATGTAGCCTTTTTATCCGGACTCATTCATCAAAATCGTATGAGGAGTTTAGGCGCTGCGATGGAACATACGTAAATACAAACATATAGACTGCTAAAACATAATCCTTCATTTTAGCTTTGCCGTAGTCGGGTAACAAACCAGCCCGATGGCCTCTTAACACATGAATTATTCCCTTAGCAGCTCAAATTATTCCAATTTCACTAGAAAACGTGGTCTAGTTTTACACCATAACCACAGATTAATACAGATGGGACATTCCGTAGTTTAGGTATGAAGCTACAAGTACGCGGCGGGCTCATCTCACTGGGTCAATTCAGTGTGGGCTGCCGCGCACCGGACGGCTCGCATGTTAGTTCTATATCACTCACGCGCCGCGTCGTAAAAGAAGACAACCATAACGAATCAGAAGGTATAAGAGTTACGCGATAGAAAGAGAGGGAACTTATAGGTGAATATAACTGTAGGTAATGAAGCGTTTTGCGACCTATATTGCACTTTATTGTGTCGTAGCAAGAGTCGCTTTTTATTTAAATGATTTTGCGTAGTGTCCCACCTGTATTAATCTGTGCTATAACCTAGTTCAAGTATGAAACTCAATAAAACAAATCCTACAAGTTTTGAGCGTTCGCAGATGACATGGGACCATAACTGCAGACTTAATTGAGCATGTTTTGAGTTTATGATATTATTACTGGTTTGTTGTAGAATGTGCTTAGTAACAACATAACATCATGCCCGTATTCCTCGCTGGGTTAGGCAGAGATGTATCTATAATTGAGCAAGTTTTGAGGCTATGATATTATTACTGGTTTGTTGTAGAATGTGCTTAGTAACAACATAACATCATGCCCGTATTCCTCGCTGGGTTAGGCAGAGATGTATCTATAATTGAGCAAGTTTTGAGGTTATGATATTATTACTGGTTTGTTGTAGAATGTGCTTAGTAACAACATAACATCATGCCCGTATTGCTCGCTGGGTTAGGCAGAGATGTATCTATAATTGAGCAAGTTTTGAGGTTATGATATTATTACTGGTTTGTTGTAGAATGTGCTTAGTAACAACATAACATCATGCCCGTATTCCTCGCTGGGTTAGGCAGAGATGTATCTATAATCGAGCAAGTTTTGAGGTTATGATATTAGTACTGGTTTGTTGTAGAATGTGCTTAGTAACAACATAACATCATGCCCGTATTCCTCGCTGGGTTAGGCAGAGATGTATCTATAATTGAGCAAGTTTTGAGGTTATGATATTATTACTGGTTTGTTGTAGAATGTGCTTAGTAACAACATAACATCATGCCCGTATTCCTCGCTGGGTTAGGCAGAGATGTATCTATAATTGAGCAAGTTTTGAGGTTATGATATTATTACTGGTTTGTTGTAGAATGTGCTTAGTAACAACATAACATCATGCCCGTATTCCTCGCTGGGTTTACTTGGGGTCGTTGGGTTGGGTTTTTTCTGGGGGTGGGCTGGGGCTGGGGTGTTTTATATGGAATGTAGGTACCTTTTTTTTTGGGTAAGTACCTTTTTTTTGGTACTTTTTTTTTTGGTACTTTTATTTATTTTTTTTTTTGGTGCCTACATGTTGTCATTGGGGTTCATGGGTTCTATAAAGGGGGGCCAAATTTTCATTATTTTTGCGATAGGACTCACCGTTTTCGAGATATATGCAAAAGAAAAGAAAAAAATACATTACTGTTTTTGCATCCGAAGGCAAGGTCTCGGTGTGAATTTTAGTTCATGTCAACTATTTTTATTCCACACCTTTTTAATCGCGATTAAACATAGTCTGATTTAGTTTGACAATTAAAATTTTAGGTGAAAACGATGTGAAAACAGTCAAATTCAGAATAGCAAAATTGCCATTTTCACTAAACTAATAACTCCGTACAATCTTAGTCCTGTCAAACTAAAATATAGTTAAGTTGTGTCACTTTAGTCAATTTCAGAATGGGAAATCGTCGTTTGACAGGAATAAACTAAATTTTAGTGATTTTTAGTCTAGTTTAGAGGCATTTGTGACAAGAGAATCGGCACCAATGTGTTTTTTCGACGCGCTGGGATGCACTCTGTTGTTTTTAGGTTGGGTTCTCGGAGCTCGGCTCAATACCGCGATAAAGTCCCGCCGCGATATTTTTACGTCCATGCCTACGTCGCCGTCGGCTAACAGGGCCATGAGCCTATTGTCATCAACTGTGCACAAATCCAGACTCCGTGCTGCTACTGAGAAATTCTAGATGGTAAATCCAATATCACTGCCCGACCCGGGAATCGAACCCAGGACGACGTTGTGTCGCGCGCGATTATATCGCGTGTCGCGCCTGTTTGTGGGAGCCTTTAGTTTAGAATACGGGCATGCGTGCGAGTATGACCACATGTATGAACGTAAACGAGGCAAAAGGAGTATGTAGGAAACGTAGGTGGCGTTCTGTAGTTTCTGCCTTTCTGAGTTTATGTATGCATGTGTACTTTAGAATAAGGGGATTTATTACACTTTGAATTTTGAAAACTTATGCAAGTAAGTGACTATGTATGACGTGGTCGCTAGGAGGTTTAGTGACCCATTTTATAAGGCGCGGTAGGGTAGGTCGCGGGCTCAAATATTTTAACTCTTAAAGGCACGCTAGTCGTTCATTCTTCGATACAAACGTAGTATGGTGATTACTCGTCTGTTTGACGGAGTACGTTCAAAACTAAAAATTATTCAATTTGTCTTGTTTTTATCTGTATGGAAGCAGAATCAGAAAAAAAAATATTGGTTTGGAAATTATGAGCGTTGAAACTTCCATATTTCAACACGCATCTTTAGGTGTTAATAAAGAGCTAATGTTAAATAATAATGTGGAAGGATGCGTGTGTCGCGATGGTCGCGAGTGTTGTAGCTTCCCTATTGTCGATACGTCGCATAGCTCGAGCTGCGCATCTTCCTCGCACAGCTACCTCGCGGCGGCGCATCTTCATAGCACATCTTACTCACTCTGTTACACAGCTTAGCATTAGTGGAAACGGTCACATCGTTTCGTAGCTTAGCTTTCACATCCTCGTAGCATAGCTGCATAGCACATTTCTGGTGGAAAGCACCCTTACACGTATTCATAGCTCGCATCCATAGCACACATCTTTCCATATAAAAAACTAGCTTAGTTGAACCCGTTTCTACCAGTGTTAAGCTATGTGGACCAATGAATATGATTGGTGGATATCAACTGCATCCATATCAACGTAGCTTAGCACATCTCTGGTGGAAAAACAACCTTCCCTACTGTCGATACATCGCATAGCTCGAGCTGCGCATCTTCCACGCACAGCTACCTCGCGGCGGCGCATCTTCATACCACATCTTACTCGCTCCGCTACACAGTTTAGCATTATTTCTTAGCTTAGCATTCACATCCTCGCAGCAAAGCTACATAGCACATTTCTCGTGGAAAAGCAGCCTTGGCCTACATGGGAGTCACCGCGACACTTCACATAATAAAAGAGTTTGTAATTTTAACCGACGAAAAAAAAGGAGGTTCTCAATTCGACACGTATGTTTTTTTTTTATGTTTCACCACGCATAACTTTTTACAGAGTCGTCCGATTTGAAAATTTTTTGTTTGATTCGAGAGGGTATATCTCAAAGTTGGTCCCATATAAAATTGATTTACTTTGCTTGGGTAGTTTTTGAGTTAGCTTCAATAATAAGCATTTTTTCCCGACTTTTATATGGATGATGTTCTAGTTTCTTTTGCAGGTAGTGGTATTAGAATTTGTGTGGTATCACAACTAAAAAGTGAAAAATAAAAACTTTTTTACAAAAAAATACAACCGACTTCCAAAAGCAACACTACAAAGTGAAAAATAACTTTAATGTCGGATGTCGGTGGCAAAAAACGAAAATACATTTAACCAGACACCGACTTCCGAAATTAAAGTTATTTTTCACTTTGTAGTGTTACTTTTGGAAGTCGGTGGTTTTTCTTTGTAAAAAAGTTTTTGTAACATGCCTGTTAATTACTTTATATGCAATATCCCAAACTGACCACAGTCGCTCGGATCGGCCAGTGCCCAGTAAATGACAATCGAACCTCACATACACCACTACCCTACACCACTATGCAACAACCAAGTTGCAAGCAGATTGTGTAAGTTCAAAGCACTAACAACCGACATACGATGTAACTGCAGACTTAATTGAACAAGTTTTGACGACACGGTTGGCGCAGTGGTTGAGCGATTGACTGCTGCGCAGCATGTCGCGGGTTCGATTCCCGCACGGAACAAATATTTGTACGACCTACAAGTATTTGTTCCGAGTCTGGGTGTTTTTCTATCTATAATATGTATGTATTTACAAAAAAAAAAAAAATGTATATAAGTAGTTTATCAGCCATCTCGTTACCATAACACAAGCATTAGGTTGCTTAGCTTGGGGCTAGATGGCGTTGTGTGATATGTCCAAACATATTTATTATTATTAAACATATTTATTTATTTTAAGTTTTAACGACGCTTGGTTGTGACGTCATACCTCGGGTTATTGCGCCCGTCTTTGAGAACTCTACGTTAATTGTGTGGTTGTTTGAAGAAATTGTTGTGGCTTTATAAAGTTAAATAGGGTAAAGATGCTGTTCTATAGCAGTCCACGGCTCAGCTAAGCACGTGTACTTAGCTTCATACATAATAAGCCTATAAAGTTCCCACTGCTGGGACACAGGCCTCCTCTCGGTGAGAGGGAGTGGGCCGTAATCCACCACGCGGGCCCAGTGCGGGTTGGTAGATGTCACATGTCTTCGGATATTTGGTTCTAGGACATGCCGGTTTCCTCACAATGTTTTCCTTCACCGTTTTGAGAGCAGTGGCGATGAAATAATTTCCACTAAGTAAAGCGGCTGTCAGTGTTCGAACCTATGACCACTGGGCCACCACTACGCTCGCGTGTTTAACTTCACTTTCAAAATGCAGGCGAGATTGTTCACTGCGACCTACAGCCACGCTATGCATATAGTGTGGCTGGAAAACCAATGAACCGCACAACTAACGTGGTAAACACCTCCGTGCCCATCCTATACAGCAGTGGACTTTCGACTAAGGCTAGGTACACACGGTACTGTACGTTTTTTAGGGTTCCGTACCTCAAAAATAAAAAAACGGAACCCTTATAGGATCACTTCGTTGTCCGTCTGTCTGTCAGTCTGTCAAGACCTTTTTTCTCAGGAACCCGCCAAGGTATCAAGCTGAAATTAATATCAAATACGTATGTTTATAGTCACTTGAAGCTCTAAAAAAAACAAAGTTTCTAAGTGTTGTAAAATAAGCTATATTAATAGCTAAATAAAAAATATGTATAATAGGTTAGTGACATCTTAATTTTTATTTTCTTTCAATATGACATAGAATAACATACGAATTTGTACTATGTAGATAAGAAGCTTAAGGCGTCCACTACAGCCAGTATTACAACACTAAGTCAACACAGTAAAAAAGATCGGCCATTTATACGACAAATTTTTGATACTCGCAAGTAAATAAAAATCTATAGGGTACTTCCCGTTAACCTAGAATCTTGAAATTTGGCAAGAAGCAAGGTCACAAAGTAAAAGAAAAAGTCCGAAAATTGTTAATTTATAATTTTATCAATTTTAAACAAAAATGGGAAAATTTTAATACAATGTTGTTTGTTAGGGTTCCGTACCTGAAAAGGAAAAAACGGAACCCTTATAGGATTACTCGTGTGTCTGTCTGTCAGTCTGTCCATCTGTCACAGCCAATTTGCTCCGAATCTAATGGACCGATTAAGTTGAAATTTGGTACACATATGAATTTCTGTGATCCAAACACGGACGGGTAAAGTAAATAAATGAATTTTTAATATAGAGGTCACTTTTGGGGGGCAAATAAGAAAATTAAAAAAAAAAAGTTTTGCAAACTACACCATGTGGCATGTCAAATGAAAGGGTTTACTATGAGGGTCTCAAAAATATTTTTTTTTAATAATTTTAATATAAATTGTTTTAAAGTTATTTAAGAAAATAGACGAAAATTGACCATTCCCCCCCCCCCCCTTATCTCCGAAACAACTAAGCCTAAAATTTTGAAAAAAATACAGAAAATAGATCTTTACCTGTAGATTACAGGAAAACCTATAAGAAGTCTGTGGTCTTAAAATAACATGGTAAATCTATCAATATTGTGAGTACAAATTTACATTTACAGTTGGAATGTATGGGAGAACATGTTTTTCAACTACAATGTTATGTTTGTTCTTAAGATAAATTCATCCCAACTACGGAACCCTTCATTGTGCGTGGTCCGTCACGCACTTGGCCGGTTTTTTTTACACTGGTTGAGACTCGCACAGACCAGGAGAAGCTTGGCACAAAAGGGAGGGTAGCGTAGACTCAGAAGTGGATGGAGCAAGGCTACCAATGATGATGATTATGAAATGGGGTAAAAGTTCAACATACGAGTATTAATAGTCTGGGAGATTTCACGACTTATATTACTCCTAGAAAACTACACTGAATTGCCGACTGTATCATTACGACTATGTAAAATAGTGGTAAAACGCGAGACCCTGTTAAAGGGCCAACCTATTGCCACTAACCGGGTATAAGTAAAGCTAGATAGCTCCTAGTGAAAAAATTCTAATGGAATAAAATAAAACGTTACCCGCACTGGGAGATTAAACCCTGTGTCAGTTCTAGAATTGTCTGTGTAACTCTAAATTGTGTAACTCTATTGGTTCCTTAAGAACTGAACTGGTCCTGATTTATAAACATGAATAAAGATTTTGATGTTTTTATTACTCACTAGTCTATGCCCGCATGTACAGTCAACAAAAGAGATATCTAGGCAGGATATACTATCATATTTGTATGCGAATTGTTTCATGTTCAATTTTATATATATTACTTTGTTTTTGCAATACTCCTACATTGTAACATACCGACACAAAATTATATATTTTCACGAAATTGAACACGAATACAAATACAAATACAAATATTCTTTATTGTGGTACATAGGTAAGCAATAAGTTGTTACATGTTTCCGAAATTGTACACAGCTATGACCCGCCATAATGGCATACAATAATTTTAAAGTAGGTAACATTATAACAGCACAATCAAATAGAAAATTAAAATAATAACAATTTAAATATGCAGCACTTTAGAATTAACGAATATTTTTACATGTCATACAACAATTAAAATAACGAGACATAAATTATAAATTCAATTAGAATTAAATAATACAAATTAAGAAATATATACATTTTACTTATCAGGGGAACAATTAAAATTAAATAACATCATCGAGATAATCTTTTAAAGTATAGTAACATTTGTCTAACAGCAACTGAAATAATTTATTTTTATAATTATGCAAATCTAAATCTCTAATTGTCTTTGGCAATTTATTATATATGTCAGGTTTTAGATAAAAAACACTTTTGTGGAAGCAATTGACATACAAATATGTTAGTATACCCTGCCTAGATATCTCTTGTTGTCTGTACCTACACGTGCATAGACTCAAGATTCCTTTCCCATGAGACTTCCCTCATGAGAAAGTGCCTTCGCACTTTCTTGACACACGTGGTGTGTAAAGTGCTATGTCAACACATCACTCTAACAATACATAAGTACCAACTGTCACACCAAAAATGATACATAACTTCACTATTTACCACTTTCGATTCCACAAAATCGTTTTTCCATTCCTTGAAATCATTTCTAACTGAGTCAATTTCCTTGTTTCAGCCGTTCTTCGAAATGCGGATGCTGTTCGATTTCCTGAAGCTGAAAGGGCGCGATTTAATGATCGGTAAGAAACAATTTTTGGTTGCAAACAGACTGCAGGAAAGATTTATAAGTTTCTTGGATGATTTATTTGGAAAGGATGCTACGTGGCTGGAATGCGAAGTAGTACTAAGTAGTCGTTCGATTATTTCATGGACCTTCCTGCTCTCAAACATTCACTGGTAACCGATAACTCCCATGCCGCTACATTTGAGTGAAAGTAAAATAATTATAGCCTATTTATTTATTCAATTGGTCTTACGAGCTAACAGACATACTATCCAAAACGCTCATATGATTAACTAACAATTCAATTGTGGCTACACACACTCGTCTTCTTATACAATAGATTTTCTAAAAATAGCAATAATGCTATTATCACCATCTTTGGAGGCATCGAAGAAAATAAAAAATTGTTGTCATATTATGCATTTCCCCTTTTTCGCACGGATCTCGGGTTCACGGATGAGTGCTAACATGTGCCCGTGTTCCTGCCGTAAGCGGCAGAGAAGGAGGACACCGTGGAGTTTTAGTGGGTTAGAGTCCCACATAACTGCACTATCTCCCCGTGGTAGTGCAGTATGCATGAGCTTTTTTTATCGTGGAGAAATTCCACGATAAAAAAAGCCCCCTTTTTCGCCGTCAACATATATTTTGTCAAAAATATTTTGTTTCACTCACTAACTTAGCATGTTATGTATATTTTTTTTATTTAAATATAGTACTTTCTATCTCAAGGAAACGTAGGAATCCTGCTAATATTAAAACATCCACCTTTCTAAAAAATAAGAAATTACTAAACAAACGTAATGCCTTTGACAGTGCAAAATATATTTTTGCTACTTTTCCTTGAAGTATGACAAAAATATCTTGTTTATTAAACATTTTTCGGAGGGACTACGAACGAACCCAAAAAAATCTCATTTAGAGATAAAAAAATAAATATACTTTCTACCTATTTAATTTGATCTTCATATTCTTTGTAATAGAAGGTGCCGATGTCAAATCAAAGAAAAGCAAAACAGAGTTTATTGGGGCAATTACGATAGGCAGCGGCATTTTACATGTATTGGCAACATAATGATTAGACGCCATTTTTAACCGACTTCAAAAAGGAGGAGGTTCTCAATTCGTCGGAACCTTTTACTCGAAGATGGCTGGACCAATTTGGATTTTTTTTTATTTTATTCGAGAAGGTATATATCACAGTTGGTCCCATATAAAATTGATTAACTTTGCTTCGGTAGTTTTTGAGTTAGCTTCAATAATACGTATTTTTTCCACACTTTTATATGGATGATGTTCTAGTTTGTTTTGCAGGTAGTGGTATTAGAATTTGTGTGGGGTAGGTACACAACTAAAAAGTGAAAAATAAAAACTTTTTTACAAAAAAATACAACCGACTTCCAAAAACAACACTACAAAGTGAAAAATAACTTTAATTTCGGAAGTCGGTGGCAAAAAACGAAAATACATTTAACACCGACACCGACTTCCGAAATTAAAGTTATTATTCACTTTGTAGTGTTGTTTTTGGAAGTCGGTTGTATTTTTTTGTAAAAAAGTTTTTATATCGGCCGCTGCCTTTCGCTGCCGCTATGTAAAATGCCGCTGCGTTATCATTAATCGGAATTACCCCACTACTGTAATTACCCCAATAAATCTTATTTCTGTTATCTGGGTTAGATAGTATCAGAACGGCTAAAAATACAGGCACGTGACATATGTCAGCCTGGTCTGCGTAAGGTCGGCGTGCATGAGAGAATCCTTTGATCTATGATCAGGGATCACCACTTTCAATCACACAAGCCGTCGGGCTGTTTGCTTACCCACAGTATTGAATGAAACTAGTCTTACTAAAGAGTAAGACTAGTTTCATTCAAATAAGAGTGTCGCATTTTGTCACCACTCTGGCTCACACCAGACCAAAATTTTTAAGATTGTTAAATGAATAGATGCTTTTTTGAAAAATATAATCAGTTAGCGAACTAGTAAATAATATTATAATAGTAAATAAAGAACTGGTCCACAAATTCATGGTCGCTCAGCGCGCTATGGAGCGGGCTATGCTCGGAGTTTCTTTGAAGGATAAAATCAGGAATGAAGTTATCCGGAAAAGAACCGGAGTAACCGACATAGCTTTCAAAGTAAGCAAACTGAAGTGGCAGTGGGCTGGCCTTGTTTGTCGAAGGACCGATGGCCGATGGAGTAGACGGGTTCTGGAGTGGAGATCGCGTATCGGTAAGCGTAGTGTGGGACGCCCCCCAGCTAGATGGACCGACGACCTGACGAAAATGGCTGGGACAGACTGGATGTGGAAGGCGGAGGACAGGATGTTGTGGCGCAACCTTGGAGAGGTCTATGTCCAGCAGTGGACTGTGATTGGTTGAGTTGATTGAAATAATATTAATTTCTATTGTGTTATCTAATAAACTCGACTCAAAAAGTATTATCTGTTTTTAATTTACAATAAGTGCCACAATCAAAATGTGTTTTTAATAATTACTTATTAAATAAATATCATTTACTTGTTCACTAGTTGATTACATTTTTCAAAAAAACATCTTTTCATTTAACATTCCCGTGTGAGCGAGAGAGGTGTAAAAGTCTAGTTAAATGTTTTTTCGTTTTTTGCCACCGACTTCCGAAATTAAAGTTATTTTTCACTTTGTAGTGTTGTTTTTGGGAGTCGGTTGTATTTTTTTGTAAAAAAGTTTTTATTTTTCACTTTTTAGTGGGTCTGTTTATAATTTGTATAAGTTACAGTAGTCTAATGTCAATTGCTCATCACATGTTACAAAATATTGCTTTTCCCGATGCTGGGACGTTAATTGTTGAGGAGTTCTGCTGGTAAGAACCAGGAGAACTCCTCAACAACCACTCATCACACGCATTGTGTGACGAGCGGAAATTGCTTAGCAACCATATTAAAGTAATCGAATCGCAACCCGTGAAATATTTATCATTGAGTAGTTCTGGTAGCCATCTGTGGTCTTCATCATCAGTTCCAATTCACCATGTGGTGCTTTCCGAGAGCAAATGCACGAGCAACTATAAAAAATACCCAAATCGCTATAGGTGTGCCTATAATATTTGAAGAGTTCCTTCGATTTCTCCAGGATCCCATCATCAGAACTGGATTTTGACAAAAATGGGACCATTTGGGAAGTATACCCTTTCCAACAAAAAAATATTTTTTCAAATCGGTTGGCAAGCGACGGAGTTATGCGCGAACAAACATAAAAAAAAAAAATAGAAACATCCGAATTGAGAACCTCCTCCTTTTTTAGAAGTCGGTTAAAAAATACGTATTATTGAAGCTAACTCAAAAACTACCGAAGCAAGTTAATCAATTTTATATGGGACCAACTGTGATGTATACACTCTCGAACAAAACAAAAAAAATCCAAATCGGTCCAGCCATCTTCGAGTAATCGGGGAACATACATAAAAAAAAAAAAAAAGGTTTCGACGAATTGAGAACCTCCTCCTTTTTGAAGTCGGTTAAAAATGCGACAGCCCTACATGCATAAAACCTATATAGTTCCCACTACTAGGAACCCAGCTTGTGGCTAAGGAGGAGCTTGTGGCTAAGTAATAACAGCCGCACGGGTCGATCCATCACGTTAAGCTACGCTTGCTGGGGTCGGTCCGTGGATGGGTGACCATCTTTACATAGTGAGACTCTTCCGTGCCTCGGAAAGCACGTTAAGCCGTTGGTCCCGGCTGTCATTCGTGGATCTTTGACAGTAGTTACGGGTCGTCAGAAGCCCGAAAGTCTGACAACCAGCCTTACCCAGGGGTATCGTATTACCCAGTTAATGGGTTGTGGAGGTCAGAGATAGGTCGCTCCATATAAAATACTGGTATTCAGCTGCATCTGGTTAGCCTGGAAGCCGACCCCAACATAATTGGGAAAAGGCTAAGCAGATTACTAGGAACCCAGCATGCGGGCCCAGTGTGGGTTTGTGGTTGGTCCATTGCATTTTTTTGAACTTGTATTGTCCCACTGCTGGGCAATAATGCGTTTAATGATAAAATTATGTAGGAAATATTCTACAAAGAACTCAACATTATAGTGAATTCAGTCACAATTTACAATTACCTTGCAAAACCGTCCTCGCAAAATTGTGAAGCACCCAAATCCTTTGTACTCCTTTTTCCCTATTTACGTACTTTTACCCCCCCTAAGGGTTGCCGCTCAACAAATAAGCAAAAAATCTCCGCATTCCATTACAGCACACATCAGAGGGGCAATAAAGCGGATTCCTATAGGTATATAATGGTATACGAACATTATAACAAGTGTAGGTGAGAGTGGGGAGCACTCTAAACATCAGCCGAAAGACGCCCCTACTACGGGCTTCGTGAAACCTCGGAAGATGACTGTTTTTTATTTTTCAAGTATCATTTCAGAACAAACACATTATTTAATTCAATTCCTTTATTTCAATCTTCATTGGATCGTATTATAGTAACTTTTGGTAAGAAAATTAAAAATACATTAGAAAAACAAATAAAATAAAAATAAGACATAATACAACACACAAATCATTTTACTGTTATTGTCACTACATTAAGCATACAGCAATGGTTAACGTAGTGACAGTCGAACCTCTCAGCCATCATCCTCAAGATGATGTTGGAGCTGGCGCGGACCCTGCGCACCAAGGATGTGCACCTTTTCCGCATCGTCGCATAGAACTAGTCAATGCGCGACGGCGATCATCCCCGACGCACTGCAGTACCGAGGTAGCCCCAACAACATCCTGTAGGCATTGTTGAATTAATTATGGTCCACAAAAAGAATTTTACAAGATTTTTTTTTTTTTTTTTTTTTTTTCATTGAGTGTATATTTAATTTTGTTGCTGAGGAGAATAGAACGTAATTATTTTATTGATGTTTTGAATCAATGGCTGCATTTAGTGTAATAATTTAGTCACATCGCAAATAATTGTGCATAGTAACAATTTATTTAGTTACTGCTTCGCAGAAGACACTATCGACTCATCTCATCATTTATGTCTGTCTTCTCTAACAAACGCATGAAATAAATTTCATAAGAAATAAGCAGTACCTCAGTACTAATATGTCGTATCTGTATCTATTTTACTGTGTGTACATAAATAATAAAAGAAATAAATTTATTTTCAATTTAACGGTCAGATTCTAGAGATGTTTCATGTCTAAAGCCGGATCTCCTGCGCGTCTTTTCGAAACTTTACAGAAAAAACCATACACATATTCATTTGTTTTCTTAGAAAAGCTGTCTTCTGCGTATTCAAATATATGTAAGCTACGCTTCTTTGTTCCGATGCTTTTGTGTGAAGTTTCGAAAAGACACGCGCAGGAGACCCGGCTTAAAATACCCATAATGATAACCACAACTCTTGCACACATTAACTAATAATCAAAGGCCTACACAACCAAACAAAAAACTATCGCAAAATCTTGAAAACTCTACTTTCGAAGCACGGACTTGAAAAAAAAGAAAGGACTCCGCACCACGCATATCGAAAGTGAAGCACAGTAAGTATGCTGGGACTGTTTATACAAACACGCCTCACGCACACATTTACATCATAGTATGCCGATCGGCCATATTACGTGACACGTCTTTGTCAAATCACGCACACATAGATCGGTACGGTGCTTCACTTCCGATACACGTGGCTCGGAGTCCTTCTTTTTCTTTTAGTCCGTGTTTCCAAGGTAAGGGACGCAAGGAAACTCGCCCGAGTTTTACAACAACAATAAAACAAGTGACGTTCGTACTCGCTTACATCCACGAGATAAACTTATGTTCACACTTAGTTGTTCTAGCGACAGACTTGAAAAAGTAACGTTTTGGCTGTGGTTGTGTCGGTGTGTTTTGAATCATGGTTATTTTGTAACTCTTAAATATTTCTTTATCATTCAGCCGAACGACGTCCACTGCTGGACATCGGCCTTCTGCAAGCATTATCATAATGACTGGTCTTGCACTTCCCGCATCCAGCTGATTCTCTTGAACTACATCAGATCATTTGTCTACCTTGGTTGCACCTTTCGGTAACTCAAAAACTTTCGGCGTCATCGGCCATCCCTTCTGCTAGCAATTTGTTTCGCCCAAAATCTGCCTAGCCTTAACCCAACTATGTTGGAGTCAGCTTCCAGTATAACCGGATGCAGCTAAATAAAAGTATTTTACACGAAGTGACCAATGGCTTAACGTGCTTTCCGAGGCACTGAGGAGTCTCGGTATGTAAAGATGGTCACGCATCCATGGGCCAACCCTGGCAAGGGTAGCTTAACCTGATGGATCGACCCGTGCGGCTGTTGTTACTTAGCCACGAGCTTCCTCAATTTGTTTCACCCACCGCGCCTTGCCTCTCCTGTGGACACTTAAATATTCATGGGAAGGTAACATGATACCGTAATTTTGGATGATAAAAAGCGTTAGGTATAATAAAAAGCTTCCTATAATAAAGTGTATGGGACCAGGGATATTCTCTTGTGGCATTCTACTTGGAGTATAAAATTCCAAGTAGAATGCCACAAGAAATTATATTTAAAACAGTCCAAAAGAGGTTCACCTTTAATCAAAACATCGAATCGAATCGAACCTACTCAAGTCATGTCAGCAAACTAGACGCATAGAAACCCATGCAGGTATTTGAAGCAGCGTTTGATCGACTCCGATCATAATAATGCAGGCTCAATACATCGCCGGTTGAATGCGTTCCTGCAAACTGTGTCACCCAAAATACATAGATACAGAAGGTCGACTCCATAGAACGAGCGAAAACAGACGCACGTACAGTACGACAACGTTCAAAGGTTCCATCCCTCTTCTACTCCCCGCGATGACGTCATAGACCGCGGGATTGAGCGCTAAAAATGTGGGGGCGACGCGCAGTATAACTCACGATAGTATCAAAACTATTTGTTGGATTTGAACTGAATAAACTGTATTTGACGGACTAGTTTAATCTGTATTTTACCGCAAAAAATATTGTTTGATGGAGTAACACCACAATTTGGTGTCTCCTAGTACAGGTATTTATTATACTTAAAAGGAGGCCTCTATACAAGATTATATTATATTAGTATATTGTAGAAGTTTGTAAAGTTAACTGTAATAAAATTTTATTATTTTTTTATTACCACAATAAATAACATTACATAATAACACAACAACATAATAAAATGTTGTCACGCCGAAATGCCGAGGCCAAAAGTAAGAAAGACAAAGATAGGCAAAATTAAAAGTATCAATCCCGTTTACGATCGACCAAAACTACTTTTAGGAGCGGAAAAACAACGTCTTTATCGTAAGAAAGAAGCTCTGAAGAATGATACCAGGTTGAATCAGGTTAGCAAACTATCGATGTCGGTGACAAATGGTTTTATCAAATAAATGTAGTCCTGCAATTCTTGACAGTTTATGACGTACTAATTTCGGGTAGGTAAAGTAAAAATCAAATTTTGTTATGCCATCCAAAGAGATTCCTCAATAAACCTGGAAATCATCGAATTCACGAAAAAAACCACCCAATTTTTACTGACCGATTTTTACTAAGACTATTCGTACGGCGATCTCAAACAAATGCTAGTCGCGAGTGCACTTGCTCTTGATGTACGTGAAGCGCTTCTATGTGTGCGTGCGTCTTCGCTCGATGTATGGAGCCAACCTTCTGTATGTATCTATTTTGTGTCTGTAGCATCTGCGGCTTCAAAGTAAAATCGATCGAGCTGGTTACATGTCAGTTATAAAGCTATTCCGTGTTACAAACTGATGGACAAAGAGAGGACCAGAAATATAGGGATTTAAAATGTGGTTGCGGTTCATACTATGTATACCTATTCTTTTGTTTTTTTCGGTTCAACATCACGCTTTTATTCTCCGAAGGGTTTGGCAGACAAGTTATAGTGTACGCATATTTCGCCTAGTTTTATTATGTATAGCACTTCCCATGCGGCTTCGCCCGCGTGGATGTCGAAAAATATCCTACGGGAACTTTGTCATAACTTTTCCAATTTACCACTTTATAAATTTAATTTTTAAGCTTTGCTTTTAGAGATTAAATACAGAGAGTAACAAAAAATGAAATCCCGTGAAAGTAGCGAGGAAATTCTGTGTCCTAAAAGTCTTTTTAGAAACATTTTTTCCAGCAATGTAGGTCAAAAAGATCGGGTTTCGTGTCCTGATTTTCCTAATGGAAAAATTGCATTATCTCAGTTCATTATATTTGTATTGTAATAATTTTAATGATAGCTTCAGTGATGTGTGTGTGTCACAAGCGTATCTACTTAGCGTAGTGTCTTGGGTTCAATTTCAGGCTCGGGTAAAATGTTCTCGCCTGTAGTCCCTGATAAGGTAGGCACTGTTATCTTCACATTTCGTCAGTTATATCATGAGTTCTGTGGACTGTGCAACTGGGGGGCATTCTATTGCCATTAACCAATCTCAAATCCAAACTCCAGATCCAAATCCAAACTAATAATAAAGCGAAAGAGTTTATTTTTGTTTGTTTGTTTGAATCTCTGGAACTACTAGTTGGATTTGAAAAAATATTTTATCATTTGATAGCCCGATTCTTGAGAAAGGTTAAAGGCTACGGCCGCGAATCATATTTTAATCAACATACAACCTGACACTGACCTGCAAATTGCAAAAAACGTAAGAAAATTTGAATTTTGCGGGCTACCTTAGCGCATTTCTCTTAAAAAACATACAAATAAACTCAACAAAATTCTCTCAAGTGAAGGGACTGACGAGATATATTCATCCTGGAACTCTCAGGCTTTGCACTCCGTACCGTGCACTTCGAAACAAACTGAGTTAGGCAAACCAAGTTATTGGGGAAACGTCGGTGCTCCTAACCTACCCGTATTTTTTGTAGTTTCTTTCTACGAGAAAGAAGAGCTTTTGCTAATATTGCTGGCTATTTAATTGTAAGGCAGCAACAAACAGCCACCACCTGTTTGTTTGGTGTGTCTAAATATAAAAAAAACTGGCCAAGTGCGTGTCGAACTTCGCACAATGAAGGATTCCGTAGTTGGGATGAATTTATCTCAAGTACAAACTTAACATTGTAGTTAAAAAACATGTCCTCCCATACATTCCAACTGTAAATGTAAGTTTGTACTCGCAATATTGAGATATTTACCATGTCATTTTTTAGACCACAGACTTCTTATAGGTTTTCCTGTAATCTACAGGTGAAGAACTATTTTCTGTATTTTTTTTTTTTAATTTTAGGCTCAGTAGCTTCGAAGATAAGAGGGGAATGGTCAATTTTCGACTATTTTCTTAAATAACTTTAAAACAATTTATTTTATAATTATAGAAAAAATATATTTGAGACCCTCATAGTACATCCTCATCCTCATTTGATATATCACACGGAACAGTTTGCAAAACTTTTTTTTTTATTTTTCTTATTATTTTCTTTACCCGTCCGTGTTTGGGTCACAAAAACTCATAAGTGTACCAAATTTCAACTTAATCTGTCCATTAGATGCGTAGCAAATTGGCTGTGACAGACGGACAGCCAGACAGACAGACACACGATTGATCCTATAAGGGTTCCGTTTTTTCCTTTTGAGGTACGGAACCCTAAAAATGGCGGAAAACTTTTGATGTATTTTAAGCCCGTTAATGAATTATCTTTTTTTGTCGTAGGTTAGGACTATAATGTATCTGTCATTTATTAGTCATGATAATTTAGGCGATGTGAGTATAATGCGTAAAGTACATTGTCGTTCTGTTCTGCGTCCTGTGGTTTCTGTCTACCCCCATGGGAAGAAGGCATGAGTTTATGTATCTATATAATAGGTCTTTACCTATGAAATTGCCTTTTTGTATGAAAAAATTTAAACGATTTTTTTTATGCATTTTTTATTTGTATTAATCGAAGTAATCACCCATGCAATCAATGCATCTTTGCCAACGCAGTGGCAGTTTATTGATGCCCTTCTTAAAGAAATCAGCTGGACGGGAGGCAACAAATTCTTTAAAGGCATTTTGTACTGCCTCTCGGGTATTCAATTTTTTTCCCGCCAAGAAGTTATCCAAATTCTGGAAAAAGTAGTAGTCTGTAGGCGCAAGGTCTGGTGAGTAGGGCGGATGACGGAGAGCTTCCAACCCCAGTTCTTGCAACTTGGAGACCGTCTGCTGTGCAGTATGAGGTCGCGCGTTGTCGTGCAGGAGCAGCGGAGACGAGCGATTGACCAATGCTGGTTGGAGATGTGCCAGCTTCTCCATCATTGTGTTCAGTTCTTCATTGTGTTCAGTTTAGGGCATTGTTTAGGTGCTGAACCAGGATCCAACCAACTTGCTGAGCGCTTGCGGTTATCAAACAGAATCCATTTTTCATCGCAGGTATCAATGCGGTTCAAAATTCCATCATTTGTGTGTCTGTTGAGCAGTGCAAGGCACGTCTCGACGCGTACTTCGCGCTGGCGATCATTGAGTTCGTGGGGCACCCATTTGTCAAGCTTTTTTACCTTGCCAATTTGACGCATATGGACCAATATTGTTTTGACGCTAACGTCGAAAGCTGCTGCTAATTCAGCCGTAGATTGTGTATCATCAGCTTCCACAATCGCCTTTAATTCGTCATTGTCGACCAAAGTCTTCGGACGACCGCGAGGTTCATTTTTCAGGTCGAAATTTCCAGAACGGAAGCGAGCAAACTAATAACAAGTGGTGCGTTGGTTTGTAGTGTTAGCTCCGTAAACGTCGTTGATGTTGCGTGCCGCTTGTGCCGCGTTGCTGCCACGACGGTGCTCATATTCCATAATTACTCGAATTTTTAACGTATCCATGATGACGAAAAAGATTGAAATGCGATGAAAATGTAACACTAATCAATAAACAAATGACTACTTTTGGAAAAAAAAGTCCATGTTTTTAAAATAAAATTAATTTGAAATTAGAATTCTTAGCCAAACAAAAATTATTTTGATTTGAAATGGCCAGTACTGCGGAACGGCAATTTCATAGGTTAAGACCTAATATATAAATCGTCGTAGATCATTTCATACATCTATATAGTCGACTAGCTTTTGCCTGAGGCTTCACCCGCGTGGAAGTCGGAAATAAATTTTAGAACACAAAAGCTGCTATTGTGACTTAACTATGATAGTTAGATACATTCTCGTGCAGATTTTTTTGTAGGTAGTAATGAGTACTTTAATTATGTTTTACATCATTTTTATGTATCATCAATAGTTTTCACAGCGCACGCCAAACAATGAATTTTATAGGCAAAATTTTGCTACTTTGGGTTACTTTATTGCAATTTTAAAGGATTTCTAACTTTTTTTGTAAATAAGTTATAGTTTAAGTTACTTCCAGATAATTTAGCTTTCTATTGGTGAAAAATAAATTAAAATCGGTTTAGTAGTTACGAAACCTAATCCGGAAAAACAAACAAACAAAAAAATCCTTCCTCTTTATAACGATCATAATGTATACGAGTAGATACAAAATGCATACATGACAACGTGATGGCTGCCTACAAAACTACTAATGTCCGAATGGTATTTTGATCAAGTTTTCTAACGTAACGATTTCTAACGCCCCGATTGGTTTACAAAAACACTCCCGTTCTCATATTCTCATATCTTCGTCAATATCGATTCATTGCTTACTTTAAAATCCCTATCATCTTTTCTAATTCGGTTAATCGCTTTTAAAGATCATTGGACCCTTTCGACGTTCACGCATCATCGCATCATTCACCCTTTCTGTACAAGGTCGTGGATACCCCTTTAGATCCACATCAAAGACGATTAACATTATGGAAGAGATAGTTTCTGATAGTATAATACTGTATCATAACATTGTAGATACACCATCTACGCTTCTAAATACATCTTCAAAGACCCCTCAAGTCACTTCAAAGTGTATTGGGAGTAATAAGGCTTCTCGACTCAGTGAGTTTCCAAATTATTTGGTTGATAATCTTCAAAGGATGTCAGGGTTTTATCGGGTGACTATAGATGTTTCTGTAATAGTTGGCGTTTCCAGTTTCAGTTCTGTTGTTTCTGAGTAATCTTTGTTGAGTGACTTATGGTTGGCACTTGGCAGATTTGATTTTGAGTTTGACTTTTGCTGTAATACAATTTCTGTGCTAGAATTTTCATTATTCAACTGCCTATTAATTTGGACAGTAGTTGCCACTTGCAATGAGCAAAGAAGGCAAGGTTATTCAAAGTATGGTGATTGTAAGTGACAATTATGTTTTTTTTTTACCTATTGTGGTATAGTAATTTTTAATCAACTTCAAAAAGGAGGCGGTTCTCAATTCGTCGGAACCATTTTTTTTTATGTTCCCCGTTCCCCGATTACTCGTAGATGGCTGGACCGATTTGGATTTTTTTTTGCTTTATTCGAGAGGGGTCAGTTGGTCCCATATAAAATTGATTAACTTTGCTTCGGTAGTTTTTGAGTTAGCTTCAATAATACGTATTTTTTCACCACTTTTATATGGATGATGTTCTTCGAGTAGTTTGTTTTGCAGATAGTGGTATTAGAATTTGTGTGGGGTAGGTACACAACTAAAAAGTGAAAAATAAAAACTTTTTTACAAAAAAATACAACCGACTTCCAAAAACAACACTACAAAGTGAAAAATAACTTTAATTTCGGAAGTAGGTGGCAAAAAACGAAAATACATTTAACTAGACACCGACTTCCGAAATTAAAGTTATTTTTCACTTTGTAGTGTTGTTTTTGGATGTCGGTTGTATTTTTTTGTAAAAAAGTTTTTTATTCTAGGCGCATGATGTTCTTACATATTTTAATTAATAACATAATATTGTAAAACAATTTGAAAAGAGTAACGAAGGAGTTTCTTGCCCATTCTTCTCCATACGAAACTACTTAGTACTTACTATTTGGAAAGGGCGACTAGAATCAATTACTTAATTATTTATTTTTTTTGTTGAGTTGACCATGACCTGCATTAGGACATAGGGTACTTTTTATCTCGGTAGTACGTTCCCGCGGGCAAAAGCTCGTTATTATTTTAGAGACAGGACATTTTATTAGTGTAATGACTAATGAAACTGACTAAATTAGAGATTCGTTCTGGGAATTATGTCCTATGGTTCAGATTTTATGTAGAACAAGCTTTTGCCCGCGGCTTCGCCCGCGTGGACGTCGGAAAATATGCCACAGGAACAAAAATATTGAGATAGCTTCTGCCCGCGACTTCGTCCGCGTGAAATTTCTTGTTCCGCCAACTCAGCCCGTCGCATCGCATTGCCTGCCCGCGCGATTACTCTTCGTTTTTGCTTAGCGTTCTTTTTGACTTTTTTTTCTTTTTGCTCGGCACCTAAGAGTCCTAGAGTGATGTTAAATATGTCTAAGCCTTCCTTAAAAAATGGGCTATCAAATGCAAAAATAATTATTAAAGTACGACTGGTACCTAGTTCCAGATATTAGCGCATTCAACCAAAAAAAAAAGTGTGTGTCAGCTCCGACGAACGACTGGAGTTTACTCGTTTTTTGTGCCGTCCCGAGTTTTCGACTTTCTATTTTTCAGTAATTTTTGCCAGGTTTCTTCAATGAATCAGTGTTATACAAAAAGCAACTGTTAGGTGTAAAGGCACTCGTCCCCCCTCTCTTACCTCACCTCTCACTCCTCCCTCTAACCTCATAAGGAACCTACGTGCTAAATTTGGAATCTCTAGACCCAGCGGTTTGGGCTGTGCGTTGATATATCACCCAGTCAGTCAGTCAGTTTACGATTTTATATTTAGAAAAGAAAGAAAAAGATTTGAATCATCGACAATGACGTTCAAAAGTACCTTTCATGTGCCTATTTGAAATAAATGATTTGACTTTGAATGGTTCTTCTTCATAATTTATTAAGGAGTTAGTTAAAAGGCAGCAGCAGTACCGCATTTGACTTAATATTTTAAGAAAAGAGACTTAGTCCTTTCACTTTTAGAAAGGACCTTTCAAAATGCTCGATTTGGTTACATTGCTTAAACAAGACACATATATGTGTGTATGTCACAGTTTAGCTTATTGTACGCGTTGGGCAACTGTAAGCAGAGAACAACTGCCTCGTAAACAAATAATACCAGCGTGTAAGTGTAAACACCGTTATCCTTTTAAGGGGCCATTGTACTCAACATTATGAACAACTTTTACTATGGGACCAAACATGAAATCGTGAAACAAAAATCTGCTGTTCCCTTCATTTTGACGAGTTATGCGAACATAGAGAACAGCTGATTTTTGTTTCACGATTTCAGGTTTGGTCCCTTAATAAAAATTGTTCATAATGATGAGTGCAATGCCCCTTTAAAAGGATAACGGTGTTTACACTTACACCCTGTATGTGCATCAGAATATAAGAAATATTAACTTGTAACTTGTAGCACATATTGCCATATCAATATTCGACACGAATTTTCTTAGTAACTTTTTGGATCGGTACGCGTAGATGCGCGCATGACAACAAAAATCTAGTCCACCCTTAACAATATTAACATAAATCCAAGAACAAGAAACTAAAATTCTTTCACATGTTCTAATAAAAATCCTCTTTATTAAGGGGGATGCGCTACGGTAGCCCGCGGAATTAAAATTTTCTTACGTTTTTTGCAATTCGCAGGTCAGTGTCAGGTTGTATGTTGGTTAAAGTATGATTCACGCCCGTAACTAATATGGCTTTACAGAATTATAATCATTAGAATCAGCAATACAACTCTATAAGTCAGAATTGGCCTCAAATCTCATGATTTCATGAAATATTTATTTATTTATTTATATATACTTAAAAAAAAAAATGAAATAGCCATTCAATAGGTTAATATGAACTTAGAGAGTTGTATTGATGATATTTATGATTATAATTCTATAAATAAATAATTTATACGGCCGCAAATCATATTTAGATAAACATACAACCCAAATTGACTTGCAAATTGCAAAAAAAACGTAAGAAATTTTGAAATTCGCGGGCTAACCTGGCGCCTTCGCCTTAAAGCTAAAGTTTCATCTTTCGCTCCATTATAAATAATTGGGATCTTACAATCATGTTTTTTTTTTCAGGTCGCGTTACCATATCGGAGATTATAAGCTCGGGGATATACAAAGTGACGTACTATGGAAAGGTAAGTTGAACAAAAATCGTTATTTATACCTACGACTTGACAAAACATCGAGATTTTTTTATTTAAAAAGTTTAACATGAATATAATATAATTATACACATAAACTTTCCGGAATAAATTTTCTAAATTATTGTGAAAACCGCATCAAAATCCGTTGTTTAGTTTAGAAGAACTAAGCGATCACACTGACAGACACGAAAAGCAACAATTTTATACTATGGAACTAGCGACCCGCCCCTGCTTCGCACGACGTTTTTACGACTTACAAAACATCGTTATTTCTTTATTATCCACCCTGTTTATTTTTTTTATTGAAAAAAAAACTAAGTCATCTATTGTTCTAAATCAAAATTCGTAATCTAGCCTAAACTATCCAATTTAAGAAATAGTAATTACTTTCATAGCGATTCATAGGAATGTTTTGTGTACAAGCCGTGTATAACGGCTTCACGTGCTTTCCGAGGCACGGAGGAGTCTCACTCATCGACGTTCAAATCCAGCAAGCGTAGCTTAACCTGATGAATCGACCCGTGCGGCTGTTATTACTTAGCCACGAGCTCCTCATGTACGACAAAGGAGTAGGCAGATTTCTCCTCATTTACATTATAACATAACATCTCGTCTGTAATTCCCAAGGGTTAGGCAGAGGATGTTCCTATAATAAAATATACTCCACATTTCACCAGTTACGTTTAAGTCCAATGTTCTCGTGGCTAAGTAATAGCCGCACGAGACGATCTACACTTGCTGGGGTTGAACGTGAATGAGTGAGACTCCTCCGTGCCTCGGAAAGCACGTTAATCCGTTGGTCCCGGCTATCGTTCGTGGATCTTTGACAGTCGTTACGGGTCGTCAGAAGCCCGAAAGTCTGACAACCAGTCTTACCAAGGGGTATCGTATTACCCAGTTACGGTTGTGGAGGTCAGATAGGCAGTCGCTCCATATAAAATACTGGTATTCAGCTGCATCTGGTTAGACTGGAAGCAGACCTCAACATAGTTGCGAAAAAGCTAGGCAGATTAATTGTTTAAGTCCAATGTAATAGAGGGCGAGCTATGTGCCATCAACGTGGACAAATCACCCCATTCACCACATTTATCTTATAAAATCAATGTTGTAGAGCTTAGCTTATTGTCAATAACTGGGCTACTATTCCTTACCATTCGGCTGATCTGGAAATCGAATCAAGGACCCTGAGCTCAGTTGTCGTGGTTGTGACTACTAGACCAACGTGGCAGTAAGAAAGTCAATTCCCGTAATTAAAAATGTACAAAATCTCAATCTCAGCTCAGCCACAATCAAGGTCAAGGGCAAAAATTTGTCAAAAGTGTAGTTAAGTTAGAGGTATTTTTTAAAGATTGAGAACAATGAGCGCCTTGCTCATAAATTTTAATTATTATGTACCTTTTATTTAGACATGTAATAGCTAATTAATTACTGCTTAATTTTCCCAACACTGTATCTTTTTTTTTTTTTTTAAACTAGTAACATGTGGAAACGTAGTGGATTGTACATTTATTTATAGCATACTGTGTATCTAGATATAATATACAATGTACGATTGTTTGTTTTCCCAAATAAAATAAAATAAAATAAAATACACACATCAAAAGTGTCTAGGGATCAAGCATTTTTATGCGGATTTCTTGAGATTGAGATGTGGCTTTGTAATAAATTTATGATTTTATAAATTTATATGGATCCTTTTTGGTGCATTTCATAATTTGAATCAGGAACTGTGAATCAAATTCGAGTAAAAGATGAAAATCAGCTGTCAATATTTTCCCTATAAAAACATACAACGCATTGAAGACATTATTAGTGCTACTGTTTCCCTACTACTGATTAAAACCAACGTTATTATGGAGCGGCGACGTCATTTAAGCAGGGAAGAAATGCTCAGAGCCGTGGGAATGATAGAAGCTGGTTCCCGGAAACGTACTGTGGCTTTAGCTCTGAATACAAGTCAGAGTGTTATCAGTCGACTTTGGACACGTTACCGAAGCACTGGTACCGTGGCTGAGCGCCATGGAGGACGGTATCGCTGCACCACACGGAGACAAGACCGATACATTCAAATCTTAACTCGAAGAGCTCCAACTATAACCGCCATGATGTTAGCCGTGAGGCTTAATCACTCTTCAGGGAACTTAATTAGCGACCAAACAGTCAGAAACCGCTTGCATGAAGTGAACCTTCATTCCCGAAGACCGCTACGGGTACCACCTATAGCAATGCACAATCGTAGGATTCGATATCAATGGGCTCTTGAACACAGAAATTGGGCAGAAGAACAATGGCGTTTCGTGTGCTTTTCTGATGAGTCTCGTTTTGGTATGAGACCGGATACAAGACGTATACGACACTGGAGAACCCCTGGACGCCAACAGCGATTAAAATCCTGCCAGGAAGTCCATCCTTATAGTGGTGGAACCATCATGGTATGGGCGGGTATTTGGATCGGCGGAAGAACTGAGTTGATTTGGATCAGAGGCAACCTCAACGCTCAAATTTATGCTGAGACGATTGTATCAGACGTCATCGTTCCTCTACAAGTGCAAATCGGTCCCTTATTTCAGTTAATGCATGATAATGCACGACCGCACACCGCAAGAGTTGTAAGACAGACTCTCGCCGCAGCTAACATCAATGTCCTGCCCTGGCCTGCTCAGTCGCCAGACTTGAACCCGATTGAGCATGCATGGGATATGCTACAGAGAAGAGCTCTGCCGAATATGGAGGGTATCCAGTCGCAAGAAGACCTTTTTTTGTTGTTGCAACGAACATGGGCGGCCATTCCACAGCGTGATTTGGATGAACTCATTTTGAGTATGCCAAACCGATGTTCTTGTGTTGTTAGTGTTCGCGGTAGAAACACGGATTATTAATTGTTTAAGTTACCCAATAAAATTTTAAAGAAAACTGTTATTTCAGTCTTTTTTTCGAACTTTAATGTTAGTGGTTCAAATGTCAAAAATCCCTTTATTAGGAAAATGGCAAATTTCTTTATTAATGCAAAGGTGACTTGGTTTATCGTTACTGTGACAAACGAAAACACTTTATTTGATGAATCCTTAAAGAAAATTTTAATTAATATCAATCAGGAGAAAAGTTATTGCAAAAATATATGTTGATCCCTAGACACTTTTGATGTGTGTAAAATAAAACAAGATTAAAATTTTCAAGGACACTGAACGAGACACAATAGAAGTTTTATAATGACGTCTACGGCCGTTTAGTGTCCTTGAAAGCGTTAAAATGCGAACGGTCTTAAGAATACGGGAATTGCCACTCCGATGTATAAAGCCGTGTCCTAACCAAAACGATCGTCGTGCAAACTATCTATCATTTTGTTTAACGAACTCGTACGTGTCGTAGTGCCGCCTTTATGAAAGTGATGATCTCGTAATCGCGCGACCAATCGCTTTGTAGGACACGGGGTGATAGTGTTTGCATTTCTTAAAAGAATAAGCTGAAGATATGACTGATATTATCCCCTTTGTTACAGATTCATATGATGTCCAGTATAGATACAGAAGAAGTTTACAAATGATCATATCACAACACTTCAGCGAGACAACTGTAATGCCTGGAGTTGATGTAAGAATATAAGTATAGAGGAATTAGTTGTCTTTACAATAACGACGGAATTTTTAAACGGTTTTCGGTATCACAAATTGCCCTAACCCGAAACAATTCATCATAGACCATTCAAATATTTGTGTCGCGCAGTATTGAAAGGGTTTTGAAAGCCTAACTCAATTATTTTTAGGGACAAATGTGGTCACCTGAACCACTAGGTAAAATTCAATTTCTGTTGTCAAAATCGCCGTCCTAGTGATTGAATAGCCAACCGACCATTATTTGGGAAAGTGACTTTTTAAGCATTCAATAAGCAATATTCCCAAAAATAAAGATCGGTTGGCCATTCAAGCACTAGGGTGACGTCGCTGCCCGCGCCCCAGTGCTTGGCCCGCGCCCCAGTGCTTGAGTAGTCAACCGACCATTTTTTGGGAAAATGACTTTTTAATGTATAACTGTAGAAAAGGACTTTTTCTACAGTTATACATTGCGGGAGCGCGTGTCAGACTTTTACTGACTAAAACCTACTCATGTTCCTTCAGTTCCTTCAGGGCTATGGTAAATCTTTCGAACAACCCGCGACCTTGGCAGGGTCCAGCGGCCAATCTCAGCGGAGACTAAGCCATTGGCGCGGGAGATTATAATAGTGCTCTGGTGTGTGCGTAGACACGGGTGCACTATCTCTTCCCTTACCATCATCGTCTGATGGTATAACCGATCCGACACGACCGGAGAGAGATGAGGCGCAGTATCAACCGCGTAATGTGTTTTCCGCGGGACGGAGGTATCACACCGCCAACTTCCAAACTTCGGGCTGTTACTAAGAAATTTGTAATGGAAAACCCAACAACACTGTTGCCCAACCTGGGAATCGAAGCGAGGACATTTAACATATCCGATCTCATCTACGTTTTCAAATATAATTTTTTTTTAATATATACTTATCAAAAGCTTTTGCCCGCGACTTCGCCCGCTTCGAAGTTGGAAAATATTCCACGGGAAAATACTACCGGAAAATCCTTCCTTATTTCTTTGTCTACATTATAAGGGGAATCTCTGTGTAAAATTTCAGCTTTCTAGGTTCAACTGTTTGGTCTGGGCGTTGATGAGTCAGTCAGTCAATCAGGACTTCTCTTTTTATTTATAGAGATATCGTTTGTCAGATTTGTGTCGGAAATCCACATTACCTACAAATTCCAAGTACCAGAGTAACTCAATAAAATATCTGCCACAGATTTACCAATGCGAAGTTCCTTACACAAAAATCCAATATAGCATTCTTGGTACTGGGAATTCATCCTTTTAGTCCACATCAGTATCACTGGCTCTGATAGATTCAATGTGAATTATAGAAATTCATGACATCATTTGATTTTTAGGGACATCGCGGTCTCATTTAGTGCACACTTCTCTGTTATACGAGAAAAGCACACACATAATCAGGCATGTTCACAGTGGGATTCAAGCCTTCTGATTCTGAAAGTTTCGAGGGATTTTTGTGGAGGCTCCTTTAATGTAGATTGGGGGTTTGGGGGTCGAGCAAACTTCAATATTTTTAGGGTTCCGTATGGCCGAATGAAACCCTTATGGATCACCGTGTGTATCTGTCTGTCCTTCTGTTACAGCCAATTTTCTCCGAATCTAATGGACCGATTAAGTTGAAAGGTGCATATATCAATTTCTGTGACGTGTCAACGGACGTGTAACGTAAATAAATGAATTTTGAATATGGGGGTCACTTTTGGGAGGCTAATAAGAAAATTAAAAAAAAAAAGTTTTGCACACTGTACCGTGTGACATATCAAATGAAAAGATGAGATTATGAGATGAAAGGGTTCCAATGTTAAGTTTGTTCTTGGGATAAAATTCATCCCAACTACGGAACCCTTCATAGCGCGTGGTCTGACACGCACTTGGCCGGGTTTTTTATACTAAATACAAATTGATACTCTTAATTTATCACTTAGAGAAAGCCTCTACCGACACTAATACCTCCAAAATCTGCGAGCGTAGCACATAGCTACGACGTAGGTGGCTTGCGTGGCGCAGCGATAAGGATTTTCATCTTTCATGAGCTACGCGAAATGGCGTGTTTTTATATTTTTGCTTGTTTTATTTAAACTAAATTGTGTTCCAATTAACTTTAAATCTTCAAGAAATATTCCATATTAAAATAATACAACTAAAGAACATTCCATTAAAGTTACTTCACTCCAGTAAACATCAAGTATTTTCCTAATCAATTTTAGTATTACTTATTTTTCTACCCACGGCTTCTATCTCTGTAGTCAGCCCAAGGGAGCCGTAAAATTTCTCGTGAAAAATTAGCATGTCTTCGCTGCCCCTTACAAAATTTAATTATGTTACTTTGCTTCTTTCAGACGTGATTGAACAATGAACAACAGGGATTATGGATTTTTCGGTCCTTTAATTTGGGTTCAAATTATTTATAAGTTCTTGAGCATAAAGTACCCTAAAAAATTTTCAGTTCGTAAACATCCCTATATAAGCATTGGGGTAATGGAATTTATAAATACAGGATGGCAGGGACATCGACGTGCAAACTGTAACCATAAATTCAGCACATGATTATACCCCCTAGCGTAGACATTTTTCTCGCTAGCACGAACGCGTGGAGTAGACGTTACGTAAATTCGAATGGTTTTAAAATTTTAAATACTAGTTTCTAATATAATATTAACTTAATTTTAAGACCATTGGAGCTGGAGGAGCTCGTGGCTAAGTAATAACAGACGCACGGGTCGATCCATCAGGTTAAGCTACGCTTGCCAGGGTTGTCCGTGGATGGGTGACCACATATATATGGGTGGTTACATATCGAGACTCCTCCGTGCCTCGGAAAGCACGTTAAGCCGTTGGTCCCAGCTGTCATTCGTGGATCTTTGACAGTCGTTATGGGTCGTCAGAAGCCCGAAAGTCTGACAACCAGTCTTTCCAAGAGGTATCGTATTACCCAATTAATGGGTTGTGGAGGTCAGATAGGCAGTCGCTCCATGTAAAATACTGGTATTCAGCTGCATCCGGTTAGACTGAAAGCCGACTCCAACATAGTTGGGAAAAGGCTAGGCAGATTAATTTTAAGACCATTCAAATCTACATATATGCAGGATACGTGTTTGTCGCAAAAAAATAAACAACAATGTTAGAGGATAGATGTATTTTCGATTCAAAAATCTTCACATTTTTTGTAACGTTTACATCAATCGTTCGCGCTAGGCCCACTGCTTCACCCTTTAGGCAGGTATCACACTTCCGCCGCGAAACCGCAAAACCGCATGATGTTCCGCTGATCTTCCGCTACACGAGTAGCGGAAAATCATGCGAGTCAGTTGAATTAAACTACTGCGGATTCGCTGCTATGGTTTCACGCCGGGGGTGTGTTAAGGCCCTTAAGCAGGTATCACACCTCCTTCGCGAAACCTTTGCATTAAACCGCAGTAGTTACGCCATAACTTGTCCGTTGTTCGCAAACGAAACAAAAGTGAAACTGCCTGTTCTGACGTACAGATTTGATTATGACTCTATCTCTTACCCGCGTGATTCACCGATCTGCTCGGAAACCGATTACACTTCCACGCTCAGCCTGCTATTTGGTTGCGGTATCGCGTTTTTTCGCACGTATCTGTGGTAGGCGACAAGTTTATAAAGCCCAACTTCAATTTTTTTTTATTTTTGTGAAAATGGATGTTGATTTTACGGAAAAACGAATCCAAGAGGTTTGAAGTAGACCTATACTGCAATTATTAAGTTGAAAGCGATGACATTTTGCTCCGATTGCTACAATTCAACGGACTCGCTTGATGTACCACTACTCGAATCACGACATAATGTAGTAAAGTTTCGCAGAGGAAGTCGTTTAGTGGTTTCGCATCTTTCTTTTCGCGTCGGAGGTGTGCTAAAGACCTTAGTTCCTTGTAACCTGCGGAAGAATTGCGAAACAGTATTTGCAACTGCAATGCCCGTTGCATTTGAACAGTGTGAATTAAGATGTTGGAAAACGTTTTCTTGGGATTGCATTCAATTGTTTCTGCTTATCCTGTATATACGTTATAATAAGTACTACAATTCTCAACTTTAAAAACCAAGCCAACTATGACAATAAAGAGAAATTATTCCAGCAAACAATATAAACCCAGGTCTTTCAATTGAAGTGCCATTTTATATTCAACATTGTATTATATTCAGAACCGTTCTTTGTTTCCCGATTTCAATTTTATACTCTTACCTTGCCACTTCAATTTCCACCTTGTTTCTGGAAGGTTAAAGTCAATTCTTGGTTGCAGGTCAGTCTACAATGTACGCTGAATGGACCACATCCTGGGAGATTCGTGTGGGAAAGAGATGGTATTGTTATATCGTCTAATACTGATTCTAGGTAAGTTTATTTTAATGACGTTTTCTTACTATTACCACTTATATACACGAGGAGCTCGTAGCTAGTAATAGCAGCCGCACGGGTGGATCCACCAGGTTATGCTACGCTTGCTGGGGCTGGTCCATGGATCCATTTACATACAGAGACTCCTCCGTGCCTCGGAAAGCACGTTAAGCAGTTGGGCCCAGCTGTCATTAGTAGATGAAGCAAAATCCTGACGCCATTAAATATTCTGGCGCCATTGGATCATCAATATACAGTAAAATGGTAACTCCATTCCAGTAGCAGTATCGAATAGTCAAATCACTTTAGAAAATAAACGTAAAATCGATATCCTCGAACAGTTCTTAAGTGAATCCCGGATAGACTGGCGCTCCGTAATGGAATCTATTCCAGGAATGTGTCGTATAAAATGACAGCTATTTTAAATCTACGGTGCAGAACTTAGGAAATAGTTGTTGTTTTGTTTTTCTTTCTTCTTATTGGTTTTGTTTTTATTAGTTTTTATTTTTATTAGTTTTATAAAAAAAAAAATGTTTAACTTATACCTAATTAGCACAACGAAACAATTGAACTAATCGAGGAAGAGCGAGGTTTATCCCATCACAAGTATCTTCGGATTACTTTCTGGGAAGCCTCGGCAACTTAATTGTATCTAGATTTAAGATAATAAACACATTTTTTTTTTCAGTTATAAATTAGGACACTGTAGTGGTAGCGTATGCATGAAAATAAATAAATTTTACGGGAATATTAATTTTGCTGTAGATAAAACGTTACCTATGTACACATTATGGTAAAACAATAAAGATATTGAGTATTGAGTATATACCGCATGACTTTTTTACCGTCTCAAAAAAAAATAGGGTATGTGTGAACGGCGTACGTAGTGGCATACCAAGGTAGGTATGCCATGTATGGTAGGTACCATACCATACATGTCGTGTACACCTGTAATTGGTATATAAATAAGAACCTATACCTGTTAATTTTTAGAATTTAATGTACAATGTACATGCTGTTGGTGTACCTATTATAAATAAATAAATACCTAGTTTTTTTTTTAATAGCTTAGACAGAAATTAATCTTTAAGTACTAGTATAAATACTACAAATTCGAAGTAAACTTTTCATACAGACAATAAAAACAGAAATTTTGAAAAAAAATAAAAAAATCGTTAAAAATTATTGAAATTCAAATCAGTAGGCACCCTGCATATAATTTGAAGTTCGATTTATTTTTTTATTTTTTGAAAAAAAAAAATACTAGTTATGCTTCTACTCCGTTCACCTATTTATCTAGTTTTTTCAAGATGGTAAAAAAAGTCATCCAGTACACAGCACGTATCAGAAAAGTGTGGTCATATTTAATTTCAAGGTTGTGGTGCAGACCATCAAACTGAACAATTTTTTCCATGTGACCAACATCATAATCGTGAAAATATAAACAGCCGTCCCATACATTCGGGTCGAGTAGGTATTGATATTTTATATCGGGCAGTTGGTAATTTTTTTCGTGATTATGATGTTGGTTCAATGGAGAAAGTTATTCAGTTTGGATGGTCTGTATGACACCCTTAAATATGACCATACCTCTCTGTTGCTATATAGCAGTGTCGTGCTACTTGGGTAGTTTACAAAATAAATTATTAAAATTAAATAACTAATTCCTTGCATACTCGTACTAATAAAATATTATTGTCTCGTGGCCACATGCGGTTAAAGACGCAAAGTCAGTTAAATAAGTTTTTAATTAGTGTAGTTTCATAAAAAGTAACTTTATGGTGCCCGCATGCGGTTCTATGCCGCAGTCGTAATGCAACAACATTGGTTTTATTTTACCTTCTTAGAGAGATGCGGTCCCCCCCACGCATGCGGGCGAAGATGAAAACCAAAGTTCCGTATCGTAATACCAAAAAATATAATTGTTGCCTCGCAGTTATGAAAAAGTATGGAAACATACACTCGTTAATTACTTCGCAAACATCATCTACATCTGCAAATTTATACGGCTTAATTAAATATAGGAACTGCGGAAACAAATTTTAATATTTATTTTAATAAAAAATACTTTCTATAGAAGGGTTTTTTTACGGAACTGATTTTAATAACTGACATGGATCAATAGTTTCGAGTTACTTTTACGCAAGCAGTTCTTCTTCGTCGTATCGATGATTCTCTTTTATTAATTTTTAACCGAAGAAAAAAAAGGAGGAGGTTCTTAATTTGACACGTATGTTTTTTTTTAATGTGTTCAACTCAGCCAATCGCAGTCCACTGCTGGACTAGGCCTCTCCAAGGTTGCGCCACAACACCCTGTCCTCCGCCTTCCGCATCCAGTCTGCCCCAGCCACTTTCTTCAGGTCATCGGTCCATCTAGCTGGGGGGCTCCCACACTACGCTTACCGATACGCGGTCTCCACTCTAGGACTCACATAACTTTTTACAGAGTCGTCCGATTTGAAAAATGTTTATTTCCTCAAAGTTGGTCCCATATAAAATTGATTAACTTTGCTTGGATAGTTTTTGAGTTAGTTTCAATAATACGTATTTTTTCCCCACTTTTATATGGATGATGTTCTAGTGTTTCTTGCAGGTAGTGGTATTAGAATTTGTGTGGGGTAGGTACCACAACTAAAAAGTGAAAAAGAAAAACTTTTTTACAAAAAAATACAACCGACTTCCAAACACAACACTACAAAGTGAAAAATAACTTTAATTTCAGAAGTCGGTTCTGGTTAAATGTATTTTCGTTTTTGCCACCGACTTCCCTCGACTTTGCCTCGCAAAGGTCTTCCTTAGTGCAGGTGTTTTTACACAAAGAGCACGACAAGAGGTGAGGCATCGTTGTGATGTGGCTCCACAGTCGCACTGTGGCTCGCCGAAGTACCTGACTAAGTTGTACCTGCAGCGACCCACCTGGCTTCTTAGTCGGTTATAAGAATTACGTCACGCGTAACATGACCACTTCTATCTCTAGGAAGAATAGACACATCTCTTTCTATACAAAGTGACACTTCGTTTCTCCATTTTTGACATCGCACCGCAGAAATCCTTCAACAATCTGTCATTTTGTCTTTCGTTTCTACAGATCTTTTAGGTCCTTTCTCATGTAGACTATTTCGGAAGAAAGTTGTCTATCCCAACTGTCAAAATCACACTAACAACTGACAATTGTCTAAGGTAGTGAAGAACAATTGATTCAGGAATGGCCATGCTAGACAGTAGACAGACTTTCGACCCTTAAAGATTGTCAAAGATCCACGAATGACAGCCGGGACCAACTGCTTAACGTGCTTTCTGAGGCACGGAGGAGTCTTGGTATGTAAATGGTCACCCATCCACGGACCAAACTTGAGATCCAAACAAACAAACAGGCTGCAAACTTCCTCATCCTCCATTAAAAAGGGAGGATCTGTCGATCAGACGGGTGTTCTGTCTGTTAGGCTGCTGTCCGATTGTTGTTGTCCGGACGTTGTATATAATGTATTTGCGTGATGTAAGATGTAATGCGTAGTTCGTATTTTGCGATATAGATGGCGCCACATAACTTAAGGCACATTTGGCTTGTCTCTGGGATGGCAATTTGCGATGCCTCTAATATAGCAGATGTCCATAGGCATATCGATGACAGTTTACTTTTAACTTGCAGAAAAGCTGAATGTGCCATAAATGATGTGGCGACATCTATACCGCTAAATAGGAACTAGAAAGAAAAGAAAGAAAGAGAAAGAAAACTTGTTTATTTTACGCATTACATCTGACGTCACGCAAAATCCTGCATCGCGCAAGTAGAGTTTACCACCCGACTAGCATTTTTACAACGTCCCGACAACAACCTTATCGTCGCTCGGCAAACAATACCGCGAATATGACATTTTTGACGAATATCAGATGTTTGTTTCATTTCATTCTACACGTTCAAATACGTGATCCTACATTTAAATACTGGCCGAATGTTACCCGGTCACATTGTTACTCGAGACATCTATATCCGCGAACGTAATTTTTCGCCACCAAATCTGCGAATATGTGTAAGTTCCTCAGTGCCACCATACCCATCGCAAGCGCAACACGTGCCACGCAATAAAGTTTTTTTTTGTCTCCTGTATTTGACGAATGTTGCATTCGCGTTATTGGATGCCGAGCGATGTTATGTTTGTTATATTATCCAACAAACCACATATGTTTGTCTTAACCTATCATCTGTCACCTATCACTTCTGGGTGGTCCCGCGCGATTACGGCGCGTCTGATTAAACCGACGATAACTCTAAAGTTCCATAGGTAGCTCCCTACAAATTATGTCGTTGGAATCGTTATTAAATTAACTAACAGATTATGTATGGATTAGTGTAGTTTTGACTTGTAATGTATTAGTAATTGTAATGTATGTTCAGACAGTGACAACCGAGCCGCTCCGGCTTTTACACAGATTAAGGTATATTTCACGCGCGCCGCTCGGGTTAGCGCCACAGTCGAAGGAATATTATCCATTCGCTAAATTATACTTCTTTTTCAGATACATAATCGGTCAGACGATGGCCCCAGATGGCGGAGTAATCACTCAACTCAACATATCACATCTGAGGGTGGATGATGGTGGCCTGTTCGCGTGTGTGGCCCATCATGGCGATAATGTGGTGGTACATCATGATCGGGTTAATGTTTATGGTGAGTTTGCTAATAGCTTTTTTAAAGTATTTTGTTTCTTGATTTTTAACCGACGAAAAAAAAGGAGGATTCGACACATATATATATATATATATATATATATATATATATATATATATATATATATATATATATATATATATATATTATATATATATTTTATTTTTAATGTATGACCACGCATAACTTTTTACAGTCGTCCGATTTGAAAAAAAAATTGTTTTATTCGAGAGGGTCCCATATAAAATTAATTAACTTTGCTTGGGTAGTTTTTGAGTTAGCTTCAATATACGAATTTTTTCCCCACTTTTTAACCGACTTCAAAAAGGAGGAGGTTCTCAATTCGTCGGAACCTGCTTTTTATTTTTTTTATTTTTTTTATGTATGTTCCCCGATTACTCCAAGATGGCTGGACCGATTTGAATTTTTTTTTGTTTTATTCGAGAGGGCATTTATTTCATCACAGTTAGTTCCATATAAAATTGATTAACTTTGCTTCGGTAGTTTTTGAGTTAGCTTCAATAATACGTATTTTTTCCCGACTTTTATATGGATGATGTTCTAGTTTGTTTTGCAGATAGTGGTATTAGAATTTGTGTGGGGTAAGTACACAACTAAAAAGTGAAAAATAAAAACTTTTTTACAAAAAAATACAACCGACTTCCAAAAACAACACTACAAAGTGAAAAATAACTTTAATTTCGGAAGTCGGTGGCAATAAACGAAAATACATTTAACTAGACACCGACTTCCGAAATTAAAGTTATTTTTCACTTTGTAGTGTAGCTTTTGGAAGTCGGTTGTATTTTTTTGTAAAAAAGTTTTTTATTCTAGGTGCATTATGTTCTTACATATTTTAATTAATAGCAAAATATTGTAAAACAATTGTATTTTCGTTTTTTGCCATCGACTTCCGACATTAAAGTTATTTTTCACTTTGTAGTGTTGTTTTTGGAAGTCGGTTGTATTTTTTTGTAAAAAAGTTTTTTATATGGATGATGTTCTAGTTTGTTTTGCAGGTATTAGAATTTGTGTGAGCTGGGTACCATAACTAAAAAGACGAAAAATAAAAACTTTAAAAAAAAAAATACAACCGACTCCCAAAAACAACACTACAAAGTGAAAAATAACTTTAATTTCGGAAGTCGGTGTCTAGTTAAATGTATTTTCGTTTTTTGCCACCGACTTCCGAAATTAAAGTTATTTTTCACTTTGTAGTGTTGTTTTTGGAAGTCGGTTGTATTTTTTTGTTAAAAAGTTTTTATGTTCTAGAATATTTATATCTACAATGTGTTATGCTGTGCTCCATTTATCTAATTCGCTCTTCTTACATTGTAATGATTGCCTTGTTGGTCCAGTGCAAGCGCTACTGCTGAGCTTGTGATCCTGGGTACGATTCCCAGGTCGGGTAAAGTGTTATTGGGTTTTTCCATCTGAAATTTCACAGTAGCAACCTGGAGTCTGGAGTAGCAACAGACTCGCCTCCTATTACATGCCAAGACTTAAACATAACTGGTATAATAATAAATAATATTTATTCAAATTAAAAAGTAAAACAGTAAATACAATTTTGCTTAATTGTATGTCCAGTTCACTAGTGTTAACTGCCTGAACTAGGACATCATGTGTTTCAGGCGAGAGGAGGTAAAAACATTATGAAATAATCACTGTAATTATATAAAATAAAATATTTTTGTAATAGGTATGTAAGTAAAGTGTTAATAGTAAAAAAACTATTTTACAAAAAAATACAACCGACTTCCAAAAACAACACTACAAAGTAAAAAATAACTTTAATTTCGGAAGTCGGTGTCTGGTTAAATGTATTTTCGTTTTTTGCCACCGACTTCCGAAATTAAAGTTATTTTTCACTTTGTAGTGTTGTTTTTGGAAGTCGGTTGTATTTTTTTGTAAAAAAGTTTTATTTTTCACTTTTTAGTTGTGGTACCTACCCCACACTAATTCTAATACCACTACCTGCAAAACAAACTAGAACATCATCCATATAAAAGTGGGGAAAAAATACGTATTATTGAAGCTAACTCAAAAACTACCAAAGCAAAGTTAATCAATTTCATATGGGACCAACTTTGATGACCCTCTCGAATAAAATAAAAACAGTCCAAATCGGTCCAGCCATCTTCGAGTAATAAAAAAGGTACCGACGAATTGAGAACCTCCTCCTATTTGAAGTCGGTTAAAAAAGAAAAATATTACTTCCTAAAATATTAGATAAATAGTACACCTAACAATCTCTATTTCATTACAACTAACAACTTCTGTGTATCTTCATAGGACAAACTTTGAAGAGCTACCTTGAAAGCCTTCTTGCAATTTCCTTAATTTAGGGAATAGATGTTTGCTTTTGCATTTAGTCTGTTATAGAGTAGTGGTCCAAGGAAAACAGAAATGAGGATGAGGTATGTACCTACCCCTCTACCTAACCTTTTGAGGATTACAGGTATGATGTTATGTGTATGTTTACATTGTAATAATTTTAGTCCTCCAGACCGCATTTCGACTTTGGCGACCAATCGCAACGGAGACTAACTAACACCGACGCGGGAGACATTATAGTGAAAAAACCGGCCAAGTGCGTGTCGGAATACGCACAATGTATTCTATGGGTTCCGTAGTTGAAAAAATTTTATCCCAAAAACAAACTTAACAAAGGATTCCAAAAAAAATTTTTTTGTGTCATACTCGTAAAACTACAAATTAACAATTTTCGGACTTTTTCCTTTATTTGTGCTGTGAGAGCTTGCTTCTTGCCAAATTTCATGATTCTAGGATAACGGGAAGTACCCTATAGGTTTTGATTTACTTGCGAGTATCAAAATATGTCGCATAAATGGCCGTATGTTTTTATTGCGTTGACTTAGAAGCTTGAGTTTTCGAGGACTTCAAGAGATCATAGACTTACGTGTTTAATATTAATTTCAACTTGATACCTCTACGCGTTCCTAAGAAAAAGGGTCTTGACAGACTGACAGACAGACAGACAACGAAGTGATCCTATAAGGGTTCCGTTTTTTCAGGTACGGAACACTAAAAATGTATGCGCACACACAGGTGCATTCTCTCTTCCCTCACTCTCATTTTCTGATGGGATGGCAATCCGACAAGACCGGAGAGAGATCAGGCGCAGGACCAATTACGGCTTTACGTGCTTTCCAATGAACTGCGTATCACACGGCTAATTTCCAGACTCAGGGCCGTTACTGAGAAATCCTAATGGAAAAACCTGTGGCGGCATTTACATCGCCACCTACGAACTACGCATCCAATGACATGACGTCACGCAATCCTGCATCGCGCAATTATAGTTTACCGCGCGACTAGCATAATTATATTCAACGTCCCGACATCAACCGTCGCCGTCGGGCAGTTGCCCACCAGACACAACACCCGTCTGGTTGGAGGACCCTACCTTTTCTATGGAGGATGAGTGAACTTTACACTCTGTTCCTCATGCCTCTATAAACCCAGTAACACTTTGACCAACCTGGGAATCGAGTCATCATGCTCAGCAGTCACACTTACGACCAGGAGACCAACGGGGCGTCAACTGATTTGGTAGAGGATATTACGAATATACTGTCATTTCAGGTTCCTAACTTATATTGCCAACTAGCTTCACCCCGCGGTTTCACCCGCGTATACCGGGATAAAAAGTAGCCTATGTGTCAATCAAGGGTATAAGCTGTCTACATACCAAATTTCATCCAAATCGGTCCAGCCGTTTGAGCGTGAAGAAGTAACAAACATACACACACTCACAAACTTTCGCTTTTATAATATACTAGCTGCGCCCCGCGGTGTTACCCGCGGTTTATGAGATACACTAAAACGTGTATTATTTAATCGGTGAGAAAAGTATTCACAAAAAAATTGCTCATCCCGCGGGAACACAACTTTTTTTCAGGATGTAAAGTAGCCTATGTGTGCTATGTGTTTATCCAGAGTGTCAGCTACTTCCACACCAAATTTCATCAAAATCGGTCGAGGCGTTTGAGTTTGAAAGAGTAGCAAATATATTTGAATTTCATGCTCATCCCACAGGAGCACTACATTTTTTCGGGATAAAAAGTAACCTATGTGTTAATCCAGGGTATAAGCTGCCTACATACCAAATTTCATCCAAATCGGTCTAGCCGTTTGAGCGTGAAGAAGTAACAAACATACACACACACACACTCACAAACTTTCGCCTTTATAATATTAGTGTGATTAGATAGATTAGATGTATGATAGAATTCACAGCCACGAGAGCGCTGCGGGCACAGCTAGTACATAAATAAAAACTTAAGAATAAGCTTGATTATATAAACAATTAAATAGTCATTTAATTAGGCATTTTACGCGGAGGTTGTCCAGGTAGGAAACATGTTTTCTTGTCTGGTCATCCTCTGGATGGAGTAGGTAGTATTGTAATCTTAGCCTGAACTTAACTAAAAAAAAAAAAAAAATGTGTTTATTATCTAAATCTATACAATTAAGTTGCCGGGGTTTCCCAGAAAGTAATCCGAAGATACTTGCGATGGGATAAACCTCGCTCTTCCTTGATTGATTAACAATTGATTTGTTGTGCTAGTGAGGTATAAATTACACATTTTTATAAAGCTATTAAAAAGAAAAATGAAAAACGTAATTATGGCAGTGCGTTTGTGAATGTATATTTTGTATGTGTGTGTGTGTGTATGAATGGGTGTGAGTGTATGTGTTTGTATGTGTGTGTGTGTCTGCATGCATGACATTCAACCCGTAGTCGCCAAAATGTCTTCCACGGCATCATAATTTAGCGTGAAGAGCCACTCCGTCAATGTCCTCTTAACTAAGTTTAAATACCACTTATTATTATTCATAGAAAACCCATCTGCATTGCTATTCTGTACAAATCTCACCGTGAACACTTAGGTGAAGTGAGTGTGAAGTGAGCTGTCGGTAGTGTCAATCCCTAGCATCAGGTAGAAAGACAACGCACTTCACCTAGGTTTTCACGGTGAGATTTGTACAGAATAGCACTGCTGTACCGTACAGTAAAGTGAATTGAGAAGGCCAGCTGTGTGTACTTATTTCAATCTCTGCGTTAGTCAGTGAGTAGAGATAAATAATCGCTATAGTGAATTATTTTATTTTTGAAACTACCTATTTTATATCTGTACTACTAACACTTGTCTTTGTAATACTAACGCAATATAGATCACTGCTATCCAAAATAAATGAAATTTAATTGAATTTATAAATACTAAAGCTTAGAACAAGAATAATTCAGATACTATAAAGATATTTCTCGTGTAGGAATTGAATAAACTTGTAAACTGACAAAACCACTAAGCTAATCACCAACACAAACATAGCAGCACTAATACATCTAGGAATCTAAACTGGATACAGTTTGCACACTCGAATTCCTAGGAAACCGACCAAGTCCAAAGTTGTCTTTGCCATCCGCACTTCGCGCACTAGTTGACAATTTTGCGCTCCAGCTGGTCTTATACAGACTACAGCCCTTCTACGAAATGTTGTTTTGAGAGATTAAGGATTCTGAGTATTTAATTAAACTTTTAATACTTATGTATTTAGTATGTAACATCAGATAGAGAGCTGTGGTGGCCCAGTGGTAACGGCCCCGACTTACGAGTTGTAGGTCGTGGGTTCAAACCCAGGCAGGCGCTTCACTTTGTGTAAATAAATGTGCCCTGGCGGTTAAGAGTATGCCATGCTCGCTCAAATGTCTCGCTGGTGGTGGCGTGTGTGTTGGATCATTAAGTTCCCTTCAAAATGGTTGAGCTGATCGTTGCTGATCCACGCGTCATGTTCGTGAACGGGCGCCGTCAGTTGGGACTGGTCGTCTCTTAGCTGCCATGGCTTATTTTTAATTTAGTTTTTATCTTTTTACTAGCTGGGCTCCGCGATTGCACCCGAGCAAACCGGGACAAAAAGTAGCCTATGTATTAATCCAGAGTATAAGCTATCTACATACCAAATTTCATTCAAATCGGCCCAGCCGTTTGAGCGTGAAGAAGTAACAAACATACACACACATGCACACACACACACAACTTTCGCCTTTATAATATTAGTGTGATTAGTGTGATTACGGACGCTTTTTAACGTGCACGTCTTTCTACATTTTTTTCACATGTATATTTTCAACATGAACGATGTAACCAATATTTTTACAAAATATTTTGATTCAAAATAGTGTCCGTGGAGTTTGTTGCCGTTCTTCTCAATAGGGATCTACTACGCTTTGGAATGGGCAACTAGCTTCATCTTTCTGACTGACCGACCCATTGACAATTCAAAAGTGCCTGTAATTGGTTTATTTGAAATAAATGGTTTGAGTTTGAATTTCATCACCACTGCTCTCAAAACGGTGAAGGAAAACCTCGTGAGAAAACTGGCATGTCCTAGAACCAAAAATTTGGAGACTTGTGACATCTACCAACCCATACTGGGCCCGCGTGATACAGCCCACTCCCTCTCGAAGAGAGGGGACCTTTGTCCCAGCAGTGGGAACGTATGCTATGTAAAATCACGGACCGTATATGAAAACTACAGCCTACTATTATTGAATTCTTAAAATTTAAATTTATATTATTGTCGTCTAAAAGACTACACACATTCGAACATTATCCCTGATTATTTTTATTCGCTATTATCTAATCTATGTCCCCAATATGACGATACTTATTACGAATTAAATTAGCTGCCGAAACTCCGCAGACATGACGGATACAACTAATTTAATTTGACCCTGTGTAATGAATACGACACGCACACACAAACAAATAGCCACACTGCCACTGTAGGTTCCCACTGTAGATCCCTATCTTCAAAGTTTCTTACAGGAAATTGTCTTCCTAACAGTATAAAAGAACGTTCATATAAAAATACATGATACCCTATACTGTAAAGGTATGAAAGTATCCTACAACTTTTATGAAGAAACTCGAAGCCAAACTCTATTAAAATAAAAATAGAATAACAAAGAGATAAGGGTAGTTCACAAACTTTATCTTCCTCATAAACTTTCTGTATTGTAGATGATATTGTTCTTAGGGCGCGTACTGACTTAACAACGGTTTGCAGCTGTACCGGAATTTTAATGGCTTTCACGAGTGGTGTACCCTGGCCAGTCTGTCTCGCTACCTCCTTGCTGACTGGGTAATATTTTGACTACAGCTGGCACTAAACACACATACATAAAATCACGCCTTCTTCCCATGGGGGTAGGCAGAAACTGCTGAACGCTACCTGCTACGATCCTTACATACTCCATTTGCTTCGTTTACGTTCATACATCTGGGTCATACACGTACGCCGATTGTGAGTACAGTCAGTTCGCACCTAACCTTTCTGAAGAAAATTTACTTTAAAAAAGTAAAAATTGACTTCAAAAAACTAAAACGAATAAAATAACTTTTAAACTCTGAAGTCGGTGCCAAGCTAAGGTGCATTGAAGAATTGAAGACACCGACTTCAGAAGCTGTTAAGTTTTTTATGAAAATTATTTTATTCGTTTTAGGTTCTTGAAGTCGGTTTTTACTTTTTTAAAGTAAATTTATTTTTCCATTTTTAGTTGAACATACAATTAGGTAAACTTAAGCCCAAGACGAACGAAAGGAAGAAAGAAAGGAAGAATCATCAAAATCCGCTTAGAAATGCCGGAGATACAGTACATTAATGCATATAACTTTGTACATAAGAATAATTTTCTAATGTATTATGTACTATAATCTTTCTGAAAGTATGTAGATCCCGTTAGTGAAAGAATCATTAAAATTGGTTCATCAGTTTTTGAGAAAATTGCGGACACACAAACATACATACATACGGGTCAAATACAGAACCTCCTTTTTAAAGTCTGTTTAAAATCACCAATAAGGTCATTATGTCCTTCTAGGACATCCCCTCCCAGTGTCTCCACTAACTAGAATGAACTATTCTCATAATTAAAGTCGATTTACCTATCGTATTAAAATAACAATGTAACCGTGGAAGCATCATTAGTGACCATACTTCGGTACATCTAGTGCACTCGGGCAGTCAACCAACCTTCCCTCTGACAGGCAGATAATGCAGAAATACTAAAATTAATACTGTAACCACAAGCTACCGAAGCAATTTCCAGGAAATTTCAACCTATTCGATCGATTCTAACTGGACGGTAGATTAAACTAGGTAATAAGGTTGAAATAGATCCGAGTGTACGCTAGAATGGTGGGTAAATGACCTGATCAAATTACTCTGTAGGTATATTTACAATTTGTACGATGTATACTTTAAACTTAAAGAGAACTTCAGACAAGTAACATGACGTAACATAATGAGTTTATTAGTACATAAAAAAAAAAACAGTACAGTACATAGCATATGGAAACAGTGTTTAAAATTACTGTCAGCTTTCCGGGCTCCTAAACTAGGTACGCAGACCTATATCTTAAGAGTCGGAGATAAAGAAGCGATCGTATCGATATGAAAACAAAAATATAACTGTTTTTCTAAACTCATAATTTCAAGTAACTGCACTACAATTGGCAGTTGACCCCGTAAGCAAGTCAACATCTGCCTAGCCTTTTCCCAACTATGTTAGGGTCGGCTTCCAGTCTAACCGGATGCAGCTGAATACCAGTATTTTACATGGAGCAACTGCCTGTCTGACCTCCACTACCCAGTAACTGGGTAATACGATACCCCTCGGTAAGACTGGTTGTCAGACTTTCGGGCTTCTGACGATCCGTAACGACTATCAAAGATCCACGAATGACAGCCGGGACCAACCAACATTTTTTCCGAGGCTCGGAGGAGTCTCGTTATGTAAATATGGTCACCCATCCACGGATAACCACGGCAAGCGTAGCTTAACCTGATGGATCAACCCGTGTGGCTATCATTACTTAGCCACGAGCCACCCTGTAAGCAAGTGTACTCACTTTAATATATTTTTTTTTGTTTTATCGTGTTATATTCCATCACGTCTATAAACTTTAGCCTCTAATTTAAATTAATTGAATAGAAGTGACTTCAGTTGGATGGATGGATTGTGTGAGGAATGATTTGGAAAAGAAGGGAGTGAATGATAGCATGATGGTTGACAGGGGAGAATGGAAGAAGAAAACGTGTTGCGCCGACCCCACGTTGCATGGGATAAGGGGAGGAAAATGATGATAATGATGAGAAGGGACATCGGTTTTCCTCGTTAGTCTGGTGGTGAAACATGACTAAATGGATGAATGGGTGCGATATAGGGTCGGTGAAGGAGTTTTTGGGAGTTATTACATTAGAATTTTCTAAATAGTAGCCCTTTTTTTTTCTTTTTGTGGATGGGGAATTATCAAATGACTTCTCTCCCTCTGGGCGGACTTTTACTGACTAAAACCCACCCGTGTTCCTTCAGTTGCCTGTGCCAGGGCCACGGTATCTCTTTCGAACAACCCGCGACCCTGGCGGCATCGGCCCTTTCGGACCCGATCACTGCTGACATCTCTTTGAGGTGCGCGTGGAACACAAAACGCCGTCGACCCAGGCCTGGTCCTTACCGGACGGCGAGCTACCAATTGCGCGCCGTCCGCAAGCCCGCGCTTACGGTGGCCGGGAATCAGCTACGGATTCCCGCCGCCCAGGGCGTCTCCTGCGGCGACTAGGGGCGGGAGGGCGCAAAGGTTGCCTCTACCTCACGCGTTCCACCTTCTCCTTCACAAGCATTACTGTTTCGCAGAAGGAGGTGACGGCCTCCCATGCACTCTCGCTCTGTCAAGAGCGAAGCGAAGAAGAAGAAGTGTATCTACATCCATTAATGACTAAACTCTTAACGGTCTCTTACGGGACCGTACAACCCCGGTTAAGAGTTATGTCTTTCGATGAGTAAGCCTTTTATAAGGTTACTTATATATCATGTGTAACTCCTTGTATAGGTTTTAGGCTTGACACCCAGTAAAAGGGTTATCCCTTCAATATGGATAACCCATTGAATGGGTTCTATACTTGAAACCCAGTGAAAGGGTTACCCCCTCATTAAGATAACCTATATAATATAAGGGTTTTTTTTTGGGTTACCATATTAGCTATTTGCAACGTATGCCCATCATCGAGAGATCATATTACATTGCTCCGAGTCGGAATGTTACGCTGTTACCGTTTTTAAGAGAGTTGAAGTGACGATGTGGGTAACCCTTTTGAACTGCTTAAATTAAGCCGTTCAAAAGGGTTACCCACATCGTCTGGGTTTTGGATTAACTGCTTAGAAAAACCCTATCGGAAACCCTTTCAATGGGTAAATAAAATGGTCTCTGCCTACATCAGCTCCTTTGCCTACTTTTTCGGGAAAAATAAGCAAGCTCTGTTACGTTTAGTTTGTTATAAATAAGCCAGTATCACAAATAAACTTCAATTTATTTTGGTTGCAAATGACCCAATTGTGTTTGAGGAATCAATACGGGAAGGAAGGGGCATAGATCCCCACGCTTGCTCATTCGCTTTGCTGATTTTAGAAGCGTTACTTCGCCCGAAAGTTGTCAATTAACATTTAGAATGTGCATAACATAAACAAATTCCCGTTGCTTCCTTGGTAGGCTTTTTTATTTGAGTTTTAAACCGTGTGTATAAAGATCAGAGGACATAGACAAAAGTGACATTATAACAGGGATAACGATATTGGAAAAGTCAAAAATGTATAGAATAGAATAGAATAGAATAGAATACTCTTTATTATGCACACCATTTAAATTACAGGTTACAATGTTTATTTATTTATTTAAAACTCTTAAACTATCATTACAGGTTTAGAAACCTAATGCGATAGCTAAGCCTACTTATAATATTAACTATTTTAAATAACCCTATTACTAACAATTACAAATAACTACATAATACATCAACACCAAATTACTTATAACTAAAACAATACAACCTTATAATTATAACAATGTAATCTTCACAGAAAATTGACATAACTATCTATGTTTTACTTAAAAAAATAATAATTAAACAATAAAAGAAACAATAAACTTAAAATTACACTAATTGTTGCTCTCGTAACATATTATATATAAACTTACTCTTGCAAGTTCACTGAAGTAACACGAAAAAATGTCCAACCTATTCTGAACTTCGTTAACAGTACGAATTGCTCGCGTGAGAGGTGCTTTGGCCAGCAGGTTTGTTCTGGCAGCTGGCACAGCCAGCAGTGGCGGGCGCCGCCGCCTCCACACGTAGCGGTCTGGAACAGAAAACCGCAAGCACTAAAGCACTCCCGGATTGTGCTCCTTACCTCGGAGTAATTTAATTAAATAGACGACAAGAGTAAACTGTCGTCGCACCCTTAACTCATTGTACCCGACCATGCCCAGTACAAACAGGGTGGGGTACATCAGCGGGTACAATGGATAAACCCCGTACAGTCTGAAGTACAAGTGACGCGTGAACTTATTCTGTACGCGCTCCAGCATGACAGAGTACTTGGCTTCATGTGGAGCCCATATGACAGCACCATACTCCAAGTGACTCCTGACTAGAGCGTCGTATAATACCCTTATAGTCGTAATATTAGTGAACCCCTGTGACTGCCTAAGTACAAAGCCGAGGTTTCTGTACGCTTTCTTACATATCTTAATGATATGCTCGCGAAACGTAAGATCTGGAGTGAGATATACCCCTAGATCCCGCACTCGCGTTACTTGCTGCATGAGTATCGCCTCTGCTTTGTACTCATAGCGGATAGGGGTGCGCGCACGACCAAAGGATATTACCGAGCATTTGGACACGTTGAAGTATAGCTTATTGTCCTGGCTCCATTTCACCACTCTATCAATGTCACCCTGGAGTCGCTCACAGTCTGACTCATCCCTTACCTCGAGCAGCAACTTGAGGTCATCTGCGAACAACAAACATGAGCCATGTCTGACGACCTCCGGCAAGCTGTTTATCATTATAATAAATTCAAGAGGCCCCAAATTGCTGCCCTGGCTTACTCCGTACCTGGTGAAGTACGGCTTCGACTCGTACCCATTGTAGTCAACGTACTGTTGACGGTCTCTCATATAGCTGTGTTACAATGTTACAATGTTGAAATTAATTATTATTATTTATTGTTATTATTTTAGTTATTTTTGTTGTTAATTATTTTATTAATTTGTTGTTGAATGTATTTTATTGATAACATCATCTGCCTTTCGTTTGCCACTTATGTTGTGGTCATAGACATATAAAAAAAGGAGGACTCCGCGCCACGCGTATCGAAAGTGAAGCACAGTACCGAATGTGTGCGTGATTTGACAAAGACGCCGTCTTGTCACATAATGGCGGTCGGCATACTATGATGTAAATGTGTGTACGAGGAGCATGTTTGTACAAACGGTCCCGGCATACTAACTGTGCTTCACTTTCGATATGCGTCGCGCGGAGTCCATCTTTTTTTATACGTCTATGATTGGGGTTATCTTGTAGTCTATTAATAATAGAATAGTATTTTACATGAATTGAATGCTTATCTGACCTCCACAACCTAGTTACAGGGTAACACGATACCCCTTGTCAAGTCTGGTTGTTAGACTTTCAGGCTTCTGACGACCCGTAACAACTGTCAGAGATCTACAAAGGACAGCAGGAACCAACGGCTTAACGTGCTTTCCGAGACACGGAGAGGAATGTAAAAATAGTCACCCATCCACGGACCAACCGCGGCAAGCGTAGCGTAACCTGGTCGATCGACCAGTGCGGCTGTTATTAATTTAGCCACAAGCTCCTATTAGTACTGATAATGCTACCTAAAAGCCTGTTGAAATACGAATCGCTTTGTAAGCGATTGCCTCTTGTCAAGGCCCACATGTAGGTAAGGCACACAAAAATTCGGACTAACGCAAACTGAAAAGTTCACGTCTTCGGCATACGGTCATATCAGTCGTCAAACTATTGTATCATCGTCGGTTCATAAGACGCTGACAACAACTAAAGCGCTGTCAATGTCGGGCTGCTTAGAAAAGAAAGAGAAGCGCTTTTAATTTATTGCAAAATATGAAGCAATTATCTATTTACTCAAAAATTTAAGTGAGGAAAATGTCGTGAGGAAAGTTTTGAGTATGAATGTCGATGGCTATAAGAGTAGGGGAAGACCAAAGAAACGATGGATGGATTGTGGGAAAGATGACATGGCTAGAAAGGGGGTGACTATCGAGATGACGAATAATAGAGAAGTATGGAAAAAAAGGACATGTTGCGCCGACCCCAAATAGATTGGGATAAGGGCAGGAGAATGATGACTCAAAAATTTGTTAGGTAATCGAAAATAAAAAAGAACCAAGTTCTGCATTCAAATAACACCTTCTTGTTATAAATAATTAAATACCAACGTACGTTAATACAGATATTTTGGATTGTAACTAAAGTTTAGTTTACCGTTAACTTATATCGAGATTTAAACGTGTTTTAGTAATAATCAAGTTCTAAGGATTATGTTCAAAATTAACTTATTATATTTTTTTTAAAGACAAGCCTACTTAAAACATTTCCCTCTTGCCAGCGCCTTAATAATGTGTTATAACTAACTCAACGTATATAATTATGTTAGTAATAATTTAGTTGCAATTTTTGCTTTCATGCATGACAAAGTTACACGTGTGTCAAAAAGTTACCATAGCATTTTTCTTTTCCTTTGCAATTTAAATTAATATGGGATTAAAACTAATTTGACTAAAAGGCAGGCTGCTTATTTCAATACTAGAGTACAGTGATATAACCAAATGATGCTCGCAGGCTAACGATCCAGAGCTAATTGGGCTAAACCTGTACCAAGCACACGGCTAACGCAAAATTAAGTAGAAATTGAATTGGAGAGATTCGTATTTAGTGAAACGAAAATTTTAGCTGTACATGATACTGTCTCATTAGATCCTTCCGTTCGGATTTTGAATGTTAGAAGAGCGTTGTAGGTTTTGGTGGCTATGAAAGCGATGTAGATATTTAAGAGTGCAAGGGATAATGAACTTAGAGACAACGTTCGTCACTTTTGGTCTTTGCCACATTAAACTATCTAGAGTAACTGCTGTAGTAATGGGCCACGCTTTAGTAATTGGCACTCATTAAAAAAGAAGCAGAAACAAGCTAATGCAAGCAAGCTCATGAATGAAAAGGACCAAAATAATATTTTTCGTCCTTTTCATTCATGAGATTGCTTCTTCTCCTTGTTTCTACCTCTTTTTTTAAGAGTGGCCAGTTACGTTCCAAAAACTGTGCATATCGGTCATGTACCTGTGTTTTTATATATCAAACAAACCGACTGACAGAATTATTTTCATATTTGTATTAATAGTTCGGATTTAAGTTGGATAAACAATGAATTTCTCAGACTTTAGGTACTGAATCTGCCTAGCCGTTTCCCAACTAGGTTGGGGTCGGCTGCCAATCTAACCGGATGCAGCTGAATACCAGTATTTTACATGGAGCGACTGCCTATCTGACCTCCACAACCCAGTAACTGGGTAATACGATACCCCTTGGTAATACTGGTTGTCAGACTTCCGTGCTTCTGACGACCCGTAACGACTGTCAAAGATCCACGAATGACAGCCGGGACCAACGGCTTAAAGTACTATCCGAGGCACGGAGGAGTCTCGGTATGTAAAGATGGTCGCCCATCCAACCCCGGCACGCGTAGCTTAACCTGATGGATCGACCTGTGCGGCTGTTATTACTTAGCCACTAGCTCCTTTAGGTACCTACTATGGAATGTAATATAGCACATCGAGTTTCAGAAAAAGATCGGATGTCTTTTTCTGAAACTCGATATGTTATAGTGTTTCTATCTCACGAAGCGACGCGACACGCGCTTTACTTGTGGTAATGAAGTATACAAACAAGCTGTGAATGTCTGCATGAACATGAGTAGTATCACACACACACTTTCAACTTCACCCGTGTCTTGGACGGTACCGAGAGCTCCTGCGCTCAGAGGCGGATTTGCAGTCTTGGCCGCCCTAGGCCCCAGGCCATATAGTAAAAAAACTTTTTTACAAAAAAAATACAACCGACTTCCAAAAACAACTACAAAGTGAAAAATAACTTTAATTTTGGAAGTCGGTGTCTAGTTAAATGTATTTTCGTTTTTTGCCACCGACTTCCGAAATTAAAGTTATTTTTCACTTTGTAGTTGTTTTTGGAAGTCGGTTGTATTTTTTTTGTAAAAAAGTTTTTATTTTTCACTTTTTAGTTGTGGAACCTACCCCACACAAATTCTAATACCACTACCTGCAAAACAAAGTACTCGTAGAACATCATCCATATAAAAGTGAGGAAAAAATACGTATTATTGAAGCTAACTCAAAAACTACCAAAGCAAAATTAATAAATTTTATATGGGACCAACTGTGATGTATACCCTCTCGAATAAAACAAAAACAATCCAAATCGGTCCAGCCATCTTCGAGTAATCGGGGAACATACATAAAAAAAAAAAATAAAAAAAAAAAAAAAAAAAAAAAAGGTTCCGACGAATTGATAACCTCCTCCTTTTTGAAGTCGGTTAAAAATAGGTACCAGCCGCCCCTCACCCATCTTATAGACTGCATAATGAATTTACTGTATTGCCAACTTTTATCGAAATCGAGTTACTGATTTTTTTTCGCGATTTCAGGTTTGGTTCCATAGTAAAAGTTGTTCATAATGATGAGTACAGTGACCCCTTAAGAGGATTTTAGTCAATAACCAGTAACCCTGTATATACGAGTGATTTAAGAAGATTATTGTTTCCCTCCTAATTAATCCTTCTATACACATAATAAAAAAAAAAATCTAACGAAATCTTGTTTTCAAAAAAGATTGTTTTTTAAAATCAAGTTTATTTTTAACCGACTTCAAAAAGGAGGAGGTTCTCAATTCGTCGGAACCTTTTTTTTTATTTATTTTTTTTATGTATATTCCCCGATTACTCGAAGATGGCTGGACCGTTTTTTTTTTTTTGTTTGAAAGGGTATACTTCCCAGGTGGTCCCATGATCATCAAGTCAGGATCCGATGATGGGATCCTGGAGAAATAGAGAGAACTCTTCCAATTTTATAGGCACACTTGAAGCGATTTGGTTAGTTTTTGGAAGAGTACTTTCTCGGAGTGGTCCCATTTCAATTTGGCGAAGATCTGATCGAGAACTTCTGAGATAGGCAACGGAACTCCTCAATAAATGATAGCAAATGGACTGGGATTGCTGAAATCTCATGTCTGTCTATTGTTTACACCAGTTCATAACATAACATCACGCCAGTACGCTTTGAAGGGGTAAGCACGTGTGAACCACTAAAAAGTGAAAAATAAAAACTTTTTTACAAAAAAATACAACCGACTTCCAAAAACAACACCAAAAACGAAAATACATTTAATCAGACACCGACTTCCAAAATTAAATTTATTTTTCACTTTGTAGTATGGTTTTTGGAAGACGGTTGTATTTTTTTGTCAAAACTCTGGATCACTATAAGTTCTGCAGTGCACCAGACTTCACTCATTTCCTCCAAAAGCCGTAACATTTTATGGATTATTTAATGCTATGCTGCATACACCGATAAAAGATCGTCGTCCCCGTTTATGTGTACTGTTTAAAACTCTTCGTGTAAAAATAAATGGGACTGAAAATAAATCGGTTGGAAGATGTTGGGATCAACTTAAATGAAGAATGGTCTTGTCTATCGTCAATCTGCCTAGCCTTTTCCCAACTATGTTGGGGTCGGCTTCCAGTCTAACCGGATGCAGCTAAATACCATTATTTTACATGGAGCGACTGCCTATCTGACCTCCACAACCCAGTAACTGGGTAATACGATACCCCTTGACTGGTTGTCAGACTTTCGGGCTTCTGACGACCCGTAACGACTGTCAAAGATCCACGAATGATAGCCGGGACCAACGGCTTAACGTGGTTTCCGAGGCACGGAGGAGTCTCGGTATGTAAAGATGGTCAACCGTCCACTGACCAACCCCAGCAAGCGTAGCTTAACCTGATGGATCGACCCGTGCGGCTGTTATTACTTAGCCACGAGCTCCGTCTATCGTATTTTACATTAATTTTAAAGACTGCGTATTGATGTTCATTTGTTCCTAAATAGTTTAGGGTGGGTTGCACCAAGGGCTAGGTTAAAGTTTCCGTTAAAGTTAAAATTACCATCGAATGACGACTACTTGCTTTTGCACCGTCATGTCAAATGTAAAAGATAAAGTTCGGAGCATGGACATGACATTCGACGCGTCTGACAGAAGTGACAGATATTCAACAATAACTATAAACAGCGAAGCGAGTTATGACGTCAGCTAACAAATTTTCAAATGGAACAACCCATTTTTTGTCTAACAGGAACTTTAACGAACGTGGGTTGCACCATCTTGCTTTAACAATAACAAACATCGAACTGAAGGTTTGATTTTTGGTATTGTTAAAGTAATCGCGACCTACCCTTAGAATTCCGATGTTACCTACAAAATGGTTGTGTTACCTTACTAGTGTTTGATTCAAGTAAAATGGCTGCTATCAGCAATATGATAGCTCAAAAGAGCTATGACAATAATTACAATAATAAATTATAGGTCTGGAGTCTGGATTTTGCCCAATTGGTGGCAATAGGCTCGCTTTTTATATAACGTGGGACACAAAAATAACGAAAGGTATTGGTCACGGACTAAAAAAAAAAGAAGGACTCCTCGCCATGCATATCGAAAGTGATGTAAGTATGCCGGGACCGTTTGTACATGTGCGCCTCACGCACACATTTACATCATAGTATGCCGACCGGCCAGGCGGCCGCCATTACGTCACATGACGGCGTCTTTGTCAAATCACGCACACATAGATCGGTACGGTGCTTCACTTTCGTTACGCGTGGCGCGGAGTCCTCCTTTTTTTTCTAGTCCGTGACCAATACCTTTCGTTATTTTTAAGTCCCATGTTATATAAAAAGCGAGCCTATTGCCACCAATTGGGCAAAATCCAGACTCCAGACTTATAATTTATTATTGTAATTATTGTCATAGCTCTTTTGAGCTATCATATTGCTGATAGCAGCCATTTTACTTGAAGCAAACACTAGTAAGGTAACACAACCATTTTGTAGGTAACATCGGAATTCTAAGGGTAGGTCGCGATTACTTTAACAATACCAAAAATCAAACCTTCAGTTCGATGTTTGTTATTGTTAAAGCAAGATGGTGCAACCCACGTTCGTTAAAGTTCCTGTTTTTGCGTAACCCTTCGGGGATTACAGACGTATGTTATGTTATGTTATGTTATAAGTACATATCGATAACTTTTTTTAAAGATTTCTACCGGTTGCTTGCTAGTAATATGTGTGTTTGGATTGCAAATTACGAGTACTTTGCTTCTATTAATGGATTTACATCAATAGTACCGATCTCTGGGGCTCTATTTAGCCTTTGAGGTAATGCAACTTCACCTCGTTAGTCAAGATGGTCGCAAGCGCTACTGCTAAGCATGAGGTCCTGGGTTCGGTTACCAGGTTGGGCATATTATTGTATGGTGTTATTGGGTTTTTGGGAAGCAGTGGCCCTGTGGTAACGGTCCTGTCTTACGAGTTGTAGGTCGTGGGTTCGAACCCCGGCAGGCGCTTTCTTCTTCTTCTTCGCTTCGCTCTTGACAGAGCGGTCGCGGTCACGATGAACTGTGTCCAATCGCAGATGCAGCCGTTGCCCGCTTCACGATCTCTCTCCATCTGGTTCTGTTAGAAAACAGTCTGGCGCATTCATTAACAGCACCCATTTACCACATTTCTAGAGCATTTACTTAGCTTTACTTTGTGTTATTTCATCGCCAATGCTCTCAAAACGATGAAGAAAAACATCGTGAGGAATCGGCATGACCCAGAACCAAAAATTCGAAGACATGCGACATCTACCAACCCGCTCCCTCACAGAGAGGAGGCCTGTGTCCCAGTAGTGGGAACATTATAGGCTGCTGATTATGCTATTGGGTTTTTCCATCAGATATTACTAAGTAGCGGCCCTTAGTCTAGATTTGTGCCCGGTTGGTGGCAACAGGCTCGCCCCCTATAACATGGGACTTGAACATCTTTGGAGAAAACTGGCGTTTTATGTTTTACAGGGTGTATTAGAAAGGTGTGGTCAAATTTAAGTGTTGACAGACCATCAAACTGAACAACTTTCTTCATGGGACCAACGTCGTAATAACGAAAAATTTAACAACTGCCCCATAGAAAACTTCAATATAATAAACTCGACGCAAATGTTTGGGACGGCTGATTAATTTTTCGCGATTACTATGTTGGTCCCATAGAGAAAGTGGTTCAGTTTGATAGTCTATACCACAACCTTAAAGAACACACCTTTCTGGTAGGTACACCCTGTATATTTATTTTACTTTAATAATGGCACAAACTTCTTGTAATATTGCGAAAGTACCTATTCCAAATAAATTCATTTCCATACCCTTCCAATGCATCACAAACTTCAAAACCAATTTTATCCCCGCATACAAAATGTTTGAAACAAAATGTTTTGTTCTAGGACCGCCGTATATCCGGACGTTGCCGCCTTTCAAAGTCCAGAGTGGACAAAGTGTCACGTTAAAGTGCCCGTACTATGGGTACCCAGTGAGGTAAGGTTTCAAGATTCTTTTTTTTTATTTAAAAGTTGATGTTTATTTATTTTACGACGTACAAAGCTACTCACGCGACCATTGCACGAATGTGAGCCTGAACGAAAAACGAGGATTGTCCGAGTGCACGAAAGTGAGCCTGAACGAACAATGACAGCGCGCGCGTTACTTTTTTATTTTTTGTAATTTTGTGTGCGGACCCACCCTTTGCATTCTAGGTTCTTTGGAAAGGTGGTTAGGTACGGTATATTTTTGCCAAAAGCCGTGAGGTTGTATCAGCATTACGAACAAAGTTGTCTGTGGTTGAAAACCAGAGCCAAGTCCTTGACTCTTCACGGCCTAACTCTACAAACCGTACGTCTTGGTCAAAATGTATGGCTTGGCCGCTCCATTGAACTATTGCATAACACAACATTACAGACCTGTGACTTAATTTCTTACACTAAGCCCACAGAAGTGTGTGCGACGGTCGCGAAACGGCCAAGTCGTACATTTTCACCAAGATGTAAGGTTTGTAGAGTTAGACCTTGTACAGTTAGGAGCTTGGCTCTACATTAGATCTGTTAGCTTGATAACAGTGAATTGGCAACATACTTTACATGAAATGGTTTTGGTAGTTTCATTTATTCACCGTATTTTAATTCAAGAACAGCGTTTTTAATTGGTCAACTAAATATTTAATAAGATTTGGTTGAACCATGTATTGTTGCCATTAGGAAAGATGTTTTTTTTATAAACTTCAATTTTAATCTGGGCCTGTGAAGTCAAATCAGTCCGTGACTCATTGTACTGTAGTTTGTCTATTGCGCGTAGTTTCAGTTTTGGCCATAAAAGCCCATTGTTTTACAAGACAAAGCATTCCAGAGAATTTTTCAATGAGAATGCAAAAATGTTTTAGTCTAAATTCTATAGCTGAATAAAAAGGATATTTTGGGATAACTTCAGATATTTTGGGATGACTTCAGCGCTGGATGGGCGCTTTTTGAATTTCCTAATAAAAAAACAAGCGTTAAAATTCCTTGAGTTAAGTTAAATGTACGTATAGTAGTTTTCTTCTGAACTTATTCATAGGCAGCAGGCGTTCTGTAGTTTCTGCCCATCCCCAATTCCCCATGGGAAGAAGGCATGAATTTATGTATATAGTTATCCATAGGTAACTTATTGCCATTGATTATACGAAACTTATTGAATTCTGTTACTTTAATTTATTTTTATAACAGTACCTTTTCATTTTCATTCTTTTCATCATCACAATTAAAATCAATCAATTGAAATCCTTCAACGTCAACGAATTTAACCTTCCAATGAGAATCAATTTCTTTTGTCGCGTCCGATATTCTTTTGTCTTTTTTATTTTCCCTTCTTTTCTTTCTCAAAACATTATTTATAAACAATCATATTCAGTACATTTACGAAGAACACTTTACTTTAGCTTTGATGTCATTTTTATGATCTCTTCCCGGGAACTCCATCAAATATTTTTATGACAAATAAAGAACGAACGTGTACAATTTTTGTTGAAAAAATTTCCAATATTGTTTCTTTGTTTTTTGGCAGAGTATCGCTATAACACTAATTGGGAGAAAGTAGAAAAGTTTGGCGCTGAATCGGTTTTTCGCTAACTTTTTCGTAGTTTCGTGGTATCGGAAACCTGAAAATATGTGCATGTTCATCAAATTCTGTTGAATTTTATATCCTGATAACTGAGAGTGACTTTTGTAACAACGATTTTAAGCAAAGTTTTGTTATTTAGCTAGAATTTAACAAGGAAATAAAATTTCCTGGTTATTCATATTGCTAAGTCGGCTTTTTTGAATTATATATTATATAAATATGTTTAAGTACCATATCCAAAATCACTTTTAGAAAAGACATTGTTTTTTTTTTGTAGTATGTAGTAATAACAGACTCTTTTACACTTAAAAAAACAAAAAAAAAACTATTCTGTTTTCCCAAGTTCTGAAGTCCTTATCTTCAATGCTTCTTTCGCAGAACTACTTTACACAACTCCATTTAATAAAGACGCTGTTATATTATAATCATGTATCCTAATCTTTGCAAACAGTAACACAGAGCTTTTAATACTTCCATTTACAGAGAAATAACATGGGAATACAAAGGAAAGGAAATAAACACAGATATAGCAACACAGAATAATCGCTACAAAAGATCAGCTAACAAAACAGCAAATACAGAAATATTTGGACGAAAACCAAAGTTAAGAGAGAAGAGAGACGTACCAATAGTCTCAAACGATGGTACACTAAACATACCTAAAGTGTCTAAAACAGATAATGCAGCTGCATACTCATGTATAGTGAGAAGTCCGTCAGGTGAAATGGCAAAAAGATCCTTCGAGTTACATGTAGTTGAGGCACCGCAGTTGGAAGAGATATTACTACCGACGGATTTACAGGAAGGACAGATTGTTCAAATACATTGTAATCTTAAGAGCGGAGATTCGCCTGTTTATTTCTCTTGGTTGAAAGATGGGAAGAAGATTCCGACGCATTTGAAGGTAAAGTTTGTGTTGTGTAGTTTAAAATATTTTGTTTGGTGGACAAAGTAGAACAACTATTTTTAAAGGCAAACATGATGATTAAGACAAAGATGATGCTGTTGTTGATAATAATAGTTCTTGTTATTTGACTATTGTGTTCAGTTTTACAGTCAACATTAGACATGGAGATGAGGAGCTCGTTGCTAAGTAATAACAGCCGCACGGGTCGATCCATCAGGTTAAGCTACGCTTGCCGGGGTTGGTCCGTGGATGGGTAACCATCTTTACATACCGAGACTCCTCCGTGCCTCGGGAAGCACGTTAAGCTGTTGGTCCCGGCTGTCATTCGTGGATCTTTGACAGTCGTTACGGGTCGTCAGAAGCCCGAAAGTCTGACAATCAGTCTTACCAAGGGGTATCGTATTACCCAGTTAATGGGTTGTGGAGGTCAGATAGGCAGTCGCTCCATGTAAAATAATGGTATTCAGCTGCATCTGGTTAGACTGGAAGCCGACCCCAACATAGTTGGGAAAAGGCTAGGCAGATTTGATTAGACATGGAGATGCGGTTGATGTAACATCAATGCCTCTAGTCCTCTGCTGAACATAAGTTATATAACAACAATTAACAATTGATTTTTTTTTATGATCTGCTTACTTACTTACAACAGAACTTATTTTTGTCTTCAACATTTTACTGAAAACTTTGAAATATTTCTCATAATTTTGAGAAAGATAACAAGTACGCCTTCTATTTCAAACTTAATTTGCTTGAATACCAACATCCCAAAAATTTCAAACAAAATCTTTCAAATTCTCATTAATTTTCAGATCGTGGAGAGGAGCTTAGAAGTATTCAGCGTTCTTATAATAAAGAATGTGTCTTTGGATCACTGCGGTACCTACACTTGTGTTGCTGCAAACCACGTTGCCAAAGTAAACCGAACTGTGAACCTCTACATAAAAGGTAAAGTAAAGACATAGAACATACAGAAGGTCGGCTCCATACAACAAGCGAAAACGCACGCACACAAAGACACGCTTCACGTACAGTCAGTGCAAGCGCACTCGCGACTGGCATTTGTTTGATATCGCCGTACTTAGACGTTTTTGTGTACGTGCGCTTGTCTTTGATCGTTATAGGGAGCCAACCTTCTGTGGTAAAGTGAAGAACTAAACTCATTTGTATCAAATAGCTGACACTAAATAAACTGCCATTTGAAAATAGAATGTATGCCATTAAACTTAAGATTGTATTTGCAGTGTATTGGGACCGGTCGGTCTGTCCAGCGATATTATTTTCTATGAAAACAATCTTTTTAACATTTGTAGAGTTTTGTGCCGGCTATATGTTCTAATGTTGAATATCATTTTAAATGTTCAGAGGTTTTGGGTCCGATAAGATCTTTTACATACTCTGGATTTTTAAGTAATTACGAAGTCGAATATTACAATTAAAAAAATTTAGGTAACAACTTCGTAATTACTTTATCCCTTTTGACAACAATTCCCATTAAATTGAAACTTCACTAAGGTTTTAAAAATATAACTGTCACATAAACAAGACCTTGTTGTTTTACGACGTGCTAGTGATCAACATCCTTTACAAAGTAGACTGCTAAAACTACTACTACTACTGACTAAATAAATAATTATAAGTAATAATTATAAGTAAGTACAGTACGACATTGTTCAAAGGTTCCATCCTTGCATCGTTTATCTTCGGAAAAACCGAAATATAGCGAACGAAATGTGGTGACTATCGACCAATAGAAATTGATTTATATTCCCACCTAAATTATTATAGATTGACGCACTAATTCCATCACTCCCATAATGAAAAAGTCACAATTCATTCATTCAGCAAAATCATTCATTCAGTTACTCCCTTATTGATTTATAATCCAAGCTGAATTATTATACAACGTCTCGCTTTGCATCCTCGTCAAATTTCAGGATGTGATACAGAATATCACCTGACAACTTTCTCCATGGGACCAACATTGTATTCGCGAAAAAATGTTCAACTGTCCCATAGAAAACTTCAATACCTACTCGATGCAAATGTATGGGATGGCTAATTATTTTTTCGCGATTAAAATGTTGGTGCCATGGAAATAGTTGTTCGGTTTGATGGTCTATACCACACTCTTAAATTTGACGAGGATGCAAAACGACACGTTGTATATTGACGCACTAATTTTAAGAACAGTGGGGTGGCCCAGTGATAACAGCCGCGACTTATGAGATGCAGGTCTTAGGTTCGAACCCAGACAGGCGCCACTGCTCTTAAAACAGTGAAGGAAAACATCGTGAGGAAACCTGCATGTCTTAGAACCAAAAATTCGAAGACATGTGACATCTACCAACTGTAGATTACAGCCCACTCCCTCTCACAGAGCACTAATTCCGTCACTCCCATAATCGAAAAATCACAATTCATTCATTCAGCAAATTCATTCATTCAGTCATTCGGCAAAGTTTTTCCTGTTTTTTTAAAATAAACGATGGACCTTTGAACGTTGTAGTACACTATGAAAACGGTTACTTAGTAACATAAGAAATATTTCCTTTTCTAACTTGCAGATAATCATTCATGTCTACATAGAAAACTGATTCGAATGCAATCTTATGTAACTTCAACGAATTCTGCATTTTACTAATTTTATTACTAAAGTGTCAAAACGGTCTCCTGATTCAGAAACATGATCCTTACATTACAACACTTGAAAATGCAAAAAGTTATTTCATAACACTAAATAAATATTCGTCTCATATTTTAACATTGTTTATACAGAAACACTCAGTCAAATGAGTTTTATCATGAATATTTAATATTAAATCCAAGTGCCTGTTCAAAGATGAAATGCGATTTTATTTACTGATTTTTCTTTCTTTCTTTCTTTATTGAAAAGGACGCATAAATGATTTTTTTACTCTCGCTCGGTATCTGATTGAAAGTCAAGATGATATTCCAGGGACTTTTAAAATTATATTATCTTTCTACAAAAACATTGATTTAATTTTTAATTTTAACTTTTTCGTTTCGAGGATGATTATATTTGACTAGTAAGCTGATTCTGATCTTTTATTTTTCTGATTAATTTATAAAAAAAAAAATCTGCTTTTTCGTACATTTTGACGAAATATGCGTACATAAATGTAGGGAACAGCTGATTTTTTAATCGCGATTTCAAAGTTGGTCCCATAGTAAAAGGACTCCTTAAAGTTTTTAGAGTAAATTTTTTAACACCATATAATATACAACGTTATTTTTAGTACATGCGAAACCTGAATATAGTTTGTTCAAAATAAATAACTGAATCGATTCCAATAATTTTTATAAGTACCGTGTTATATTTTGCCCCAAAAAATCTATAAAAAACGTTACAATATGGACACCGAGCGACGAACACAAGTCACGGTAGGTCGTAGCGGCGCTAGGCACGGGCGCACAGCGGGCGCCGCGTGGTGATCATGTTTTTGTACGGACAACCAGGTAACATAACTTTGTGATTTTTCATGATACAGTTTTGAAATTTTGTACATAGATTCTTTACATAAAAACTTTTTTACAAAAAAATACAACCGACTTCCAAAAACAACACTACAAAGTGAAAAATAACTTTAATTTCGGAAGTCGGTGTCTAGTTAAATGTATTTTCGTTTTTTGCCACCGACTTCCGAAATTAAAGTTATTTTTCACTTCGTAGTGTTGTTTTTGGAAGTCGGTTGTATTTTTTTGTAAAAAAGTTTTTATTTTTCACTTTTTAGTTGTGGTACCTACTCCACACAAATTCTAATACCACTACCTGCAAAACAAACTAGAACATCATCCATATAAAAGTGGGGAATAAATACGTATTATTGAAGCTAACTCAAAAACTACTAAAGCAAAGTTAATCAATTTTATATGGGACCAACTGTGATGTGTACCCTCTCGAATAAAACAAAAAAAATCCAAAGCGGTCTAGCCATCTTCGAGTAATCGGGGAACATACATAAAAAAAATTAAAAAAAAAAAAAAGGTTCCGACGAATTGAGAACCTCCTCCTTTTTGAAGTCGGTTAAAAATACTAGACACGTGTTTCGGGTTTTACATATACTAAAACTAATGTTGTATACTTATTGGTTTTCAATAGGTTGATACTTTTTCTTGTAAAATATATAAGTTTCCGTTGTTTAAACAATGTGATACTAATCTTCTTGGGGCGCTCTTTCTTGCCTGTAATGATGTGTAGTTAAAGATACTTAGGTATTTAAATAACAATACCAGCCTGTTTCTGTCCCACTGCTGGGCAAAGGCCTCTTCCCATACACAGAAGGCACGAGCATTGATCACCACGCTTGCTCAAGACGGGTTGGCGATTTCAAACTTAGATTAATTATTAATTCAGGTTTCCTCACGATGTTTTTCTTCACCGGTGCCAGTGATGTAAAGACAAACTTAGAATAGCAAAGTGGTTAAGACCTCGCCTCTCATGCACGAGGTTGTGGGTTCAAATCCGGGCAAGCACCAATGTGACTTTTTCAATTCATATGTAAAATAAGTTTGTAAAATGTAAGAGCTCACTGTGAATATACCAAGACCTTTTCAATAATTAATTATAGCTATTTACAAGAGTATGCTTTATATTTAAATCAGAGTTACAGAATAAAAAATAAAATAAAACCATCACAATATCAAACAGAGTAAACACAAATAAGCAACCACGCTAAAAACACGAACAAAAACCAAAAAATATTTAACGAAAGCTTTACAGGAAACATCTCGAAATAAAATTTCGCCTTATTCTCTCTACGGTCACTAAACAGATACGCTCCATACAACCAGCTAAAACTGATGCACGCAGACATAGACGCGTACAGTCACGAGCACCAATATGTATACACTTATCAACATTCAAAAGCGATTTTCTCGTGTAATAGCGACTGGAACTTTGAGATAACACCTATTTCATAATACTATGGGTTCCAAAATATTATTGTTGGTAACAACATAAAATTACAATCAACACAGTGGGAGAAAATCACTTTTAAATGTTGCTTAGTGTATACATATTGGTGCTCGTGACTGTACGTACGGCCGGCGATCTCAAACAAATGCCAGTCGCTTGCGAGTGCGCTTGCTGTACGTGAAGCGAGTCTACATGTGCGTGCGTTTTCGCTCGTTGTATGGAGTCGATCTTCTGACTTCATTTTGTGCTGCCATACGATATTGAGTTTCATTATTCCCTGCGACTAATTAAAGCGTACGCTAGGTGTTTTTAATAATAAACCGTTACATGTTTTTATTTGGGCTGTTCTATAGCTTCGCTGACTTAATGGTTTTCGCAGTAACCTATATGCTGCCGTGAAATTAATATTTCATAGTCTTCCTTTTATTATTTCATTTGAGGAAGAGATATTTTTTTGAAAGGAAATGTTATATTTTTCGTTTTAGATAAATTATTATTAACATGCCAATGAAAGCATGGATATCGCGTTATTTCGAAATTGAAACACAATTTCTGTTTTCCATTTAAAAATCTCGCTTTACGTGTGATTCGAATAAGCGCTGAAAGTGATAAAAGGTGCGATTTGTAGGCATTGAAGCAAGTTTCCAATACGAGTGAATATATACCATTCATGAAAGTAAAATCGGATCAGATAAATACAATGATATCAATCATGTTCTGTATTTTAATTAACTGTATCAGTTTCGATTAATTAAAGTGGAAAAACGATATCATGATCTAATTTACGAACTAGGCTCCTCCTAGTTCGTAAATAAAACTTTAATTAACTGTAGATAAATTGATTTGACTTGATATCATGATGTAATAGGTACAGTCAGTAGCAAAAGTCTGTTAACACTTGCAGTTTTTTAGTCTTAAGCGAAATATTTAATTCAAATCGGAACAGAAGTACTTAAAATTTTAAGAACTTTAACTCTTAACAGATAAATGAAAAAAAAGCAGTTTATCGAATCATTTTGTATGAATTTAGATGATGTCAAAAAGTAGCAGTGTTAACCGACTTCTGTTGCTGACTGTACAGGGCCTGAGAGGAAAAATATTGTAGAGGAAAGGATTTAACCAGCATTAGAATGTAATAGACCAGAATAGCTAGCTAATAGTTCGCCGATGACATTGTGCTGGTTGCCGAGAGTGGCTTAGAGGTCCAGAGCAGATTGGAGTTGTGGTGGAAAAGACTGGAGACCGTTGGCCTGAGAGTAAGTCGGACCAAAACAGAGTATTTGTTTTGTGATTTTGGCGGTCTCTCCGGTCCTGTGCCCATATCTCTTGCCGGAACGCCCTTACCGATCTGCTCCAACTTTCGGTACCTCGGGTCGCTTGTCCAAGGGGATGGCGAAATAGAATGACTAACGATCCAACTCAGGATGGATGAAATGGCGACAGGTTACACGAACAACTTGCGACCCACGGATGCCCCTCAAGTTGAAGGGGCAAATTTACAAGTCCGTGATAAGGCCTGCCGTACTTTATGGATCGGAATGCTGGGCAGTGAAGAAGACGGATGAAAAAAAATTGCATGCAGCGGAGATGAGAATGTTGAGATGGATGTGTGGAGTGACGAGAATGGATAAAGTGAGAAATGAGTATATAAGAGGAAGTTTGAAAGTGGCGCCAGTTGAAAGGAAATCGTTTGTCTTGGTATGGGCATGTAATGAGGAGAGACGAAACGCATGTGACTAAAAGAGTGATGAATATACATGTTGATGGATGGAGAGGCAGAGGAAGGAAAAAGAAAAGATGGATGGATTGTGTGAGGAATGATATGAAAGAGAAGAGAGTGAATGATAGCGTGACGGTTGACAGGGGAGAATGGAAGAAGAAAACGTGTTGCGCCGACCCCAAGTAATATGGGATAAGGGCAGGAAGATGATGAGAATGTAATAGACCAGTGGGCTTAGTGCTAGTTTTTATACTTACTCGATCGCGTTTACGTTAACGTTAACTTACGTCAATTTGTATGGAATAATTGTGTTTCCCATTATAGTCACCAGACGGCGCTTATTCAGTTTCAGTACAAATTGAAGTTTACGTTAACATGGTCGAGTAAGGGCCTATTTCACGATGTCCGAGTAGCCACTACTCACCGAATAAATTCAAAAATGGAACAGATTTTGTATGAAATTATCTGCCAAGTAAGTTATAGGAACTTAATCGTAGGAGGTGCAACAGACCCTAAGTATAAAAACTCGTGCTAAGGCCACAGTACAGGTAATAAATAGTTCTTAGTATTTTAATCTTTAATAATATAATATCTGACACTTAGAAAAACAGGCATAGTTTGGTTTCCTTTCATCTACTATATTTACCTAGTTACAGGAATTTAGGTAATAATAGGATGATGCCTGGGTAAAAAAAAGAAATTCTATTTACTCCGTCAGTCAATAAAAACATATTAGACACGTATATTTTGCTTTATCATATTAATAAAAACCAGCCAAGTGCATGTCGGACTACGCACAATGAAGGGTTCCGTAGTTGGGATGAATTTATCTTAAGAACAAACTTATCATTGTAGTTGAAAAACATGTTCTCCCATACATTCCAACTGTAAATGTAAGTTTGTACTCACAATATTGATAGGTTTACCATGTTATTTTAAGACCACAGATTTCTTATAGGTTTTCCTGTTATCTACAGGTAAATATCTATTTTCTGTATTTTTTTCAAAATTTTAGGCTCAGTAGTTTCGGAGATAAGGGGGGAGAATGGTCAATTTTCGTCTATGTTCTTAAATAACTTTAAAACAATTTATTTTAAAATTATAAAAAAAAAATATTTGAGACCCTCACAGTAAGCCTTTTCATTTGAAATGCCACATGGTGTAGTCTGCAAAACTTTTTCTTTAAATTTTCTTATTTGCCCCCCAAAAGTGACCTCTATATTTAAAATTCATTTATTTAATTTACCCGTCCGTGTTTGGGTCACAGAAATTCATATGTGTACCAAATTTCAACTTAATCGGTCCATTAGATTCGGAGCAAATTGGCAGTGACAGACAGACAGACAGACAGACAGACGGACGGACAGACAGAGACACGAATGATCCTATAAAGGTTCCGTTTTTTTCCTTTTGAGGTACGGAACCCTAAAAATGACACAGATAAAATGCATTAAAGTTGGGAAGTGGGGGCTCGCTACTTCACAACTATAACAAACTACTTATAAAATCTAGCAAGGAGTGACGTCATGCCACATTTTAACTGAATGTATCGCCATAATCTTTTGATTACGTAAAAAAAGAAAAAATACGTGTCCAATATTTTTTTAATATTCTACATGACGGATAAAAAAATTTTTAGTCTACATACCTATTACTGCACATGGGCCGTATATCGCATATCTTTTAAGTAGAACTTTGAAGCAAAGTGGGAATAATCCTAGAACTTTTTTAATAATACATAAAATATTATATGCAATTTTTCATGATGAATACACAAACGATAATAATATTTATGATGCAGTTGCCCCAAAATGGAGTGAAGAACCTCAGAACTCATCTCTCCTCCTTGGTCGAGGAGGTCACATATCCTGCAGCGCAAATGGCTACCCACAACCACAAACACACTGGCTGAAGAAAGACAGTAAGTATCTCCATAGCCTTATTAGTATTTTTACCCTTCTGCCCCAGAATGAGGGTAATGTTTTTCGAGAGTATGTATGTATGTAAGTATGTCTATTTCTTTGGCATGCTCTGTAGTCTGTAGATTCGTCTTAACAGTAGGAGTGACCTGTTCTGTGGGAGGGACATAGGATTTAGAATATTTACTTATTGCATCTGCGAATACAAAAATAAACTGAAAAGCTTGATAAAGCAAGTTATTTAAAATAAAATTACTGCAAAAACACATAACTGAAAAGATAAAAAAAAACATCTATCATCTATTGAACTTTGTTTTTTGTAAGGTATTGCAGTCCAATAATCTGAAATTATGGTGTAAATTTTGTTTGCCCCCCCCCCCCCCGCCCCGCCCGCGATACCGTACAAAAACAATGTTCAATAAATAATAGTGCTTGTTTTTCTCTTTTCAGTTAGTTTTTGCAGCCGGTTTTTTTTAAATATAATTTGAACAAGTTCATCAAATTAATGTATAACGCATTTGATGCGCTTGATCATATTTTAACGGTCCTCAAAGATAAAGTGGTGAGTGTTCTTTAAAACATCCCAGTAAAACACAGTGACGTGCAAGCAAAGTCATCATAAAACCTCGCTGTCGTACTTAGCTTCAAAAAAAGTAAGTGAAATCTCAAACAGAATCTTGAAACTATGCCAAAATTCTGAGCATTTCTTGTTGGATACTCTCTTTGCGAAAAGTATTTGTTAGTACAATCTTTTGAGTATTTTTCTTTGTTCTTTTTCCAGTCATAATCTGTTTAGTAATACCAGTACGTTGATTCTGTAGAATTCAAACAACAACTCGCATCTCACATCGCTATTCACTCTCACTCGTAAAATAGAAGCTTTTTATTTAACACTTTGAATCGGGTTCGAGTGCGAAGTGAGCGTCGAAGTGACGGGGGAATTACCTTACTGAATGCCACTTGTTACGTCATCTCATACTTTATCTGTCAAAACCTTACGGTCAATTTAGTTCAACTCGCTGACACGCTCGCAAGGGTAGCGCTAGTGTAAATTCGAATTAACAACCGATTTTTTAGAATGCCAATCAAGAAACTCACAGCGGATTCAGTTTCAAAGTTTAGAATGAGGTCTTACAGAATCACACAGCTGTTTTGAATGGATTTCTCGTCACTGCTAAGTAGAAAATGTTAATCTTTTTGTCCATGCATGTAAAATATTCGCCAGTCAGTACGGTGGCAGCGAGGCTGATTGTCGATAGCTGTCTAAGAAAACCTGGCCTCTCAACTGTCAGGTAATAATAAAAATTTAAATTGTGTCTCAAACATGACAGTTGAATGCATGCAATGCATGCCGAATATACCAAAACATTATGGCGTTCTCAAAAATGTAATGCAGTATAAATTTTCAGAATGTTTCTCAGCATATAAACAGCATTGCAAACTTGATAATAATATATCCATGTATGATAGTCGTATACTTAGACCATTTTTCATTGTTTTTCGTTCTAGATCTTATTCACCCTGGAGATTGACTCACGATAGAAAGTGGTTACTGCCACCTATTATAGACACCAATGTTTGCCAATTCATTACCATCCTTAGTTTTCATCATTTCGGGTGAAAGTCGTCTATTGCTGGACATAAGCCTTCTCCAAGCACCGCCACTTCGACCGATTCTGTGCTTATCGCATCCAGTGGATTAATGCGGTTTTCACCAGGGCATCGGTCTACCTTGTGCGAGGCCTTCCAACGCTACGTCTTCTGATACGCGGCCGCCACTCCAGAACCTTACGGCCCCATCGGCCATGTGTTCTGCGAGCAATGTGCCGTGTCCATTGCCACTTAAGTTTGGAAATTTTTCGGCAATTCTTCTGAGCCCTTAGTCTTACCAATGCCTTACCTAGTGACCAATTTGAAATAGTAAGTCATGGGTCTATAACTCTAATTTTCAAATCCCCTTTTATATTGTTGTAGTCGTATCAGAAACATGGAGACCGGTTCTGGAAGTAGCCGGAAGTGGTGTCCTGAGGCTCTCCAGCGGGTCTTTGATATTCGACTCAGTAGCACTGTCAGACGCTGGACTATATCCATGTTAGCGTTAAATTATTTAGTCATGTGTGGTAAAAGCAGGCTTAAATTAGCTCAAAGTGCAATCAAGGGCTTTGGCGATTCATTGCCAACCTTCCGAATCAGTGTGATGTAGGGGAAGGAGGGGTTGAGTAAACGACGTGGTGTGTAGTTCTCCAAGAGCCGGCTGATCACTGACCCCTGTTCCTTTAATTAGTAACGTATATATACATAACTCGTATGTGACAATATGCATATACTAAGACTACGAACACAGCTTAAACTATGTGCTATACGTGATGTACGTGACTCTACACCACATCACCCCTCTTAAATGAAAAAAAAAAACTAAATTACAATGTGTTTTTTTTTTCACACACCTTTAACTTTTACTCTAACTCTTACAATATAATTTAGTTCTATTCTTATGAACTACATCCATCTTATTTTTATATTTAACAATAACATTTGGTGACTCATCCCTTACAACTTCAAACGGTCCATTATAAATGCATTCCAATTTATTGCCTGTCTCGTTTCTCACCAATACCCAGTCACCTTCCTTATAAGCTATAGAATTAAGTTTCTTATCATAACAATGTTTCCTCGCTAACTTACTTGCTATCAAATTCTCTTTCGCATCATTCTGAGCCCTTTGCAATCTATACTTAAATTCTAAAGGATAATCATCAAAATTATACAAAGGTTCAACACTTTCACCTCGCAGATTACTTGGCAACCTACAAATTTTACCGAAAACTAATTCATAAGGTGCATATTGTCACATACGAGTTATGTATATATACGTTACTAATTAAAGGAACAGGGGTCAGTGATCAGCCGGCTCTTGGAGAACTACACACCACGTCGTTTACTCAACCCCTCCTTCCCCTACATCACATGGCGACCCTGCCAGTCGGGTGGACAGCGTTGTAGTTGCCGGTGGGGGCAAATCGAAATCGCAGTTCAGTTGATTTTGCACGTCACGTCGGGTCACGGGCCATGGGGAGCACAACATCAAAGGAAGAGGTCATTGTCGCTCAGACGGCGGCGGGTGGCTCAAATGTCGCAGCAGTTACGCAGGAGCAGATAGCAGCTATCAACACGGTGCTGTTATTCATTGCTGTGTGTTTGGCGGTTGTTATCATTGGCGTGGCAGTCCGGATGTACAGAAGGTGTCACCAGAATTGGATCGAAGAAAAGATCAACCAGCGGGAGGTTCAGAAAGCTGTGCAGATGGTCTGACCGGGAGCGGACGGAGCAACGAGGGGAGTAAGTGATTTCAATGTGAACTTAAGTGTTGTGGCGAGTGTTTGCAGTTGTCGGTAAATTTAGAGACAATAGTGTTAAATGGAAGTAGAGTTAACGTCACTATTTGTACAACTTAAGTTGATAAGGGAGTCAATTGTTAAATTAGGTCCTAGTAGGCGGGAAGGCAGGAATTTTGACGAGAAGATAAGCAACGCGAAAGCCTTATACGGTAGATTTAAGTGTATAGTTTCAAGGTCAACCAAATTTTCGGAAGAGTTAGCGCAGTTGGTAGGTAAGATAGAAAATTTGTACGTAGAGACTATAAAGTTTGAGGACGGGAACAGAATCGAACAAGAGATGGCGGCGGAAAAGTTTTCTTTGAGAACGGCGGTTGGTTTGCTACCGAAGATGAGTGGGGATGAGCAAGTAACCCAAGATTTGATTGATGCCATAGGTTTATATAGCTCAATGTTAGAGGGGGCTGATAGTGCTCTTTTAATTAAATTCGTGCTAACTACACGACTTACCCAGGGGGCTAGGATTCGGTTGTCCTCCAATTACGCAACGGTGGAGAGTCTCTTGGCTGATATGAAGAAACATTTATTGACGGTGGAATCGGACGTAGCTGTACAAGCCAAGCTTGCTCGCGCTAGGCAAAATGGTAGAACGGTCACGGATTTCGGTGCGGAAATAGAGAAGTTAATGGTCAATTTGACTATTTCTCAAGCCGGGGAAAGTTCGGAAGCTTATAAGATTTTGCAGCCGTTGAACGAAAAATATGCGATTAGGAAGTTTGCTGACGGACTTCGTAATCAACGTCTTGGTACGGTCATTACGGCGCGGAATTTAACTTGTTTGAAAGATGCTATCAGGGTGGCAGAAGACGAAGATTGTGCTTCGCAGGCGCAAGTCATGACGTACCAGCGCTGGCCTGCAAGGGGTAGTTTTCCTACGGGCAGTAGGAATCGTGGAAATTGTTATACGCGGCACGCTGTAGGGAATGAGCGCGCGTGGCAAAGAACAGCTGTTGGGCGTACGCACAAAAATGTCAACGTATGGCATAGCAGTGGAATGCGCGGTCGCGGCAATAATGCTCGTCGAGGACGGCAGACTCAGCAAGGTCGGCGGCACGTAGCGTGTTTTGAGCATGCGCGGGGCGATGCTGACTCAGGCACAATGTCAATGTCACGGAGTAGCGAAGGCGGGCATTTGAGTGAGACTCAGTTTTTTCGAGGCTAAGCATATTTTAGCTTGCGATAGTATTAACTGGGTTAATTTACTAGTGGATAGTGTGGATACGGAATGGTTGGTGGATACGGGTGCGTCGATATCGGCCGTAAAGAGCAGTTTCTTGAGCAACAACGCTTTGTGCTGTAAAGTAGTTAAGGAAGACTTAGTGATTAATGGTGTAGGAGGTAGTTTGCGGGCTATAGGTTATGTGTGCTTGAAGTTGGGGTACGGGCGGTGTTCGTTCGTGCATAAGTTTTATGTATTTGATGATTTGCCATGTAGGTCGGTTGGCATATTGGGCCAGGATTTCTTGCAGAGGTATAGTGGTATTATAGATTTTTCGGTAAACAGGTTGTCTCTTGAGGATTGTGGACGGCAGACGGTTTCGATACCGCTTAAGTCCTG